>JAAGKR010010207.1:0-23611 GCA_011419295.1 Clarias macrocephalus | reverse complement strand
AACACAGACACTTATCTTCCACTGCCCACAAACACTTAGCGCAGCTGCAATTCCAGCCCCGGCATACTTAAGTGCATTGCCATGACGGAGGGAGGGGAAGAAAGTCGAAAAAGAAGACAAAGAAACTCCTACGTATATTCACCCAGAACAGACCACAGGCAAGCTTACATCACAGCCACAGTCGCTACATCTGCTTTATTCGGCTCCTATCGCACTAATTAGTCCATATGTTCCCTTGAAAGCTGTATAACCATATACGACCAAAATGTACAGCACGTGTACACTCATTTATTCATATGAAAGTAAATGGTGTAGATTAAAACAAAGTAACAATAACAAAAAATTTGAATGTGACAGGTCACAAAGTGCCTTAACATACAATTAAAAAATTGGTTGTTTATGGAACAACTTCAGCAGCAGCCTCATTTCCCCTCTCGTCTGTTCCAAGAACTTAGCATTCAGCATCACAAGTATACTAATCACCGTCCTGATCATCTGTCATCATCTGCACCTGTTTCTCACTGCTTCATGCCTAAAGTGATGTTTAAAAAAAAAAAAAATCATGCCTCTGAAAGATCTCTGTTACAGAGACTAGACTGAAAATGAGAGCCACAAAGTCCTTCAGAAAGCCTGGAGAACAATTCCTGAAGACTATGTTAAAAAAAAAAAAAAAAAAAAAATATATATATATATATATATATATATATATATATATATATATATATATATACAACCTTGTCTGGCTCTTTGGAAGCAAAATATAAAGAAATGAGGAGCAGATCAAGACTATTGCACAGTACTTCATGACCTTCTACAGGTGCAGATACGAACAAAAATAAATAAATCTACATATGCTCTGAAGCACCAAAACCATTAACGATTCAAAGCATAACAAGCCTTAATACAATGAGAATGAAATAATGTCACTTGCGCACTGGTTATAAAAGTTGATTCTGTAATATCGCTAATCTCTGTGCTCTGAAACACGTAAAATTCAACATCATTTTGCAGGAGTGGCCTCAGCAGTGGTTATATACATTTTCATGTAACCTCACTAGACCAAACACAAACAAAATTCTAAACCTAAGAATGCATGAAGGTAAACTTTAATAAAGGAAAAATGGAAGTGAAACATACAGTTGCTCCCGGTTGTGGTTACTTTCATGCTTCACTTTGCACAGTATTTAATCTAGGTGAACGTGCAGGCATGAACGTGCTGTTCATCATTGATGCTAGTTTTGTCTTGTTGGCAATAAAAATTTACTCTGCACAATGTTTTTTTGGACATACTTTAGTTTTTTCTGCTAATTCTGCTATAATTCCGGATGGCTGAACGATTTCGCTGCAGGCAAATAGGATGCAAACCTAACTGTGAACAACCTGGCTCAACTCTATCACTCAAATGAATACAAGTGTGTCTAGGAACTCATGCTGAGAAAGATTTCGAAAATGTGTGCAAACGGTTATCACGGGAAATACCAACAGTGGGTGAGAGAGAAAGAGAGGGTGAGAGAGAGAGAGAGATAGAGAGAGAGAGATTCCACATTTTTGGGAGAGACTTGCTAGGTTTTTGAAAAGAACACCCTTAGGCTCTTTGAAATATTCTGTATGAAAACAAAGCAAGAAATCTCAGATTAGTTCCCAGGAAAAAGTACCTAAAGGGTGAATCAGAGTTGGCATGCAGATGTGTCAAACTGGTCTGAGAATACAGACTTTAAAATATATACTGTATAATGGTTACTGAAACTTTATGACACTTGTAATTACTTAGACTAGCTTTGCAGCAAACAGTTTTTTTTTTTATAAATCAAGCTACGAATCCTCGGTGGACTGCGGATTCAATTCAATTTTATTTCTAAGATTTCCAGTTTGATTAATACTGATTTCTCTGAAAGCAGGCGTTATTTCAAAAAGGTTTTGAATTATTAGATACCTGCTAAAGTAGCTAAATAAACATTGAAATGCTGTGTCATGTCTCATACAAAGCGATCATCTTTTTCCAGCCAAACTTTTGCTCCACAATCCAGTCCAGTAAGTGACGGAATTGCACAAAATGCACATAATCTTAAAGAAAAATATGAGTATTTGCAGAAGCTGGGTGCATCTTCTACAAAAGCTACGTCACATTTTTCAAAGAATTATGACAATTTAACCCTTGTAGTTTACCAAAAATAAAAAAAACAAATAAATAAAAACTAGTGAAAACTAACCTGGCCCATGCACAAAATTAATGAAGTTGCATAATCAATTAAATCGCACACCTCTATTCGAAAACGTGTGTGACCAAGCCGCTTGGGTTTTCAGAAATTCCCCAGATAACGCTCCTTTTCTTAGAACTGCTCTTCCTTCTTCCAGGGATTTCCGTCAAAGTGCATGCAACATTAATAATATACAAGGCGATTAAGCAAGCACGTACGGCTTGTGATTACAGCTGCCAGTTTTCATTTAGCGGCAGTTCAAAGGAAAGAAAAGCCACTGCACAAATAAGCAGTAATCCTCCGTTAAACCCATGTCTACCAATAAATGCCATCTGAATGCAATTTCCTGCTAATTCCTCTTAACTTACTCCCCCCAATTCTTCCTTAGTTGAACATGTTGTGCAGGGCTGCAGCAATTAGTTGTACAAATTCAACAACATGAAGTTGAACACTTAAATCTTTCTGACTATTTCATTTGGATTTCAATTAGTTATCGTAAATGGAACGGGGAATAAGCATTCGATGGAAATTATATATAATTATATATAATTTGCAGTACAGTAAAAGCTTTCTGCTGCCCTACATACAGAGAGCTGACAGAACTTTGTTTTATAGATGATGTAGGTGACTTACCACGTACTTGTAAAACTCTCTAGAATGCACTTGTCCCACTCCCATTGTGCAGCTGCCTACACATTAAATCTACAGTACTTCCAAACATGCCGAAAACATTGCTGATGCTTATTTATACATGTGTATCTGTGCTTATTTAAGCTATTATTGAACTTATTTAGCCATTTTGGTGAGCCACAGCCAATGTTTAATTTTTATATTTAACTGTATTTTCTTATTAAATATCATTTGTATTATCATTATTATTCATTTATTATAATTTTTAAGAAATGCACTGATCCAATTTGAAATGTAAAATTCATTAGCTGTATTTCCTTGATCTCTTCTGGTCTCTCCCCTGGCTCAATGAATGGGCTGTGAATCATACACCGTTACATCCTGCATTTCCAAGAAGGCCACATTTGAAGTAGCCTTCAAAATGTGACAGCCTTAGTAGCGCTCCTATGATGACACTATCAGCCTTCAAGTGTGTCCATTAATAGTTGTAGCCCCTGAATTCACAAAAAAAGGTTTTTGCCTTTTTACATTTCCCTTAGACGGTGTTAAGTTTCCCAGGCCCCTCTCCCTCTGTGTTCCACCCCTCTTCCTCCTTATTCCTTATGTAATAATACTTCATATGGCTTTTTGTTTCACTTGATTCTTATTTGATGTAGTAGACTCAGGGAGTACTATTAAACGTTTTTCTGTGAATAAACCAGAGAGAACATTCATTCAGACACCATTATGCATGCAGTGTGTATACATGTTTGTGGCACAAGCAGTGCGTATGGGTGTGACATTCAGGTGTCCAAAACCTATTAGTGTGTATACGCAATTTATAGACGCAATCAAAAATCACGGGTACTTCCACAATGTGCAAACCCTTGAATGGAATAGAACTAAAACTGCAGTTCCGAATAAGGAAAGCTGAAATCAGTAGACTGTGTTGGTAATAAAAGATAAGCCTAAAAGGCATTGGCCGCTGTACGACCTTCTGCTCTAGACTGGAAGTGCTTAACTTTCATCCACATAAGGACAGATAAAAACAGAAATCAAAGAGTGAATACTATCTTCAGTGTTCAGTGGCTTGGTCACAATGTGTGGACAAACATTAAAGGCAAACCGAGCCGCTCTGTGCTACCCTACTGATACAGGAGGCTCGGTTTTGCTCTTTGCTGAATACAGTACGACAGACGGCAAAGGACAGAACGGCCATCTAGCTGCAAGACACGCAGCAGGGGGTCATTAGACGGGCGACTGGGTCTGTTTTGCATGTGATGGAGGAAACAGAGGTAAAGATGTAAACAAGACTTTGCGTTTTCAAACTGCAATTACACACAAACACAGAGAGAGAGAGAGAGAGAGAGAGGGAGAGAGAGAGAGAGAGAGTGCGAGAGAGCACGGTATGCATGCAGCCAGGTTTGAAGGCCAATGAAATGAAAGCTGAGCCTGAGCCAGGTGACACCCACATGCATCGCAGTTAGTGCCCCTGGCACACTTGCATTCGGAGGAAGTGGACGATTCAAACGGAAGGAAGGAGAAAGCAAAAGGATGGAAAGAGTCCAGCTGGACGACGCTGCTCCAAAACCTGGGAACACTCACCGTGATAAAATCTGCAAGCACAGGCTTAGCAATATAATACTATTTATTAACGCCATATTAGCCTTCAAGAAAGGGAGAGTTGATGAAAAGCCGGTGATCTCATACGACCACTTCTCCAATTTTGTGTTTTATTTTTAATGATCAGATACAAGCACTTACATCCAGATGTACTTCGAAATCAGAAACTACACTCGGTCATGTGGACGTTATTAATTTAACAGCCGTTGTTGCTTTTAAATCCCTGCGCTCGTGCTTGTTCAAAGAGCACATGGCCTCTGTAACAAGATCTCCCTTATCGTATGTCCGTAAACAAGCGCGCTGGTTCACCCGAAGTGAAATCGCTCTTTAACCTAATTGGTACCCATGTGCCGCCGATTCACCTGGAGCGCCATTTACACCCAGGACACCCAGATTATTCCTTCTTCTTCTGCTCTAAAGGACAGCACCTTGCTGGAACACTGTCTGTATGGAGCCAGCTCTGAAAACACCAACAAACGCTATAATTACGACGAACAAGATGAGCAAAACCTGCTGCAGAAATCCTAGTGTGGAGGCAAATAATTACCGTTTTTGTTACCCAACCCACTTTCTTATGCAGAGCACTGAAACACTTTCTACACGCTCTAAAAGGTTGTGTGTGTGTGTGTGTGTGTGTGTGTGTGTGTGTGTGTGTGTGTGTGTGTGTGTGTGTGTGTGTGTGTGTGTATATACTGTATGTGTGTACGCTCGGAGCGCCACACGCTCTGCTGACTGGATTGTGATATTACTCTGTCACTTCCCTCCATCGGACCATTTAAGAAAATCGCATGAGAAATCGCTTAATTGATTTCTTTTATTGTTTAGTTACAGCATAAAATTAATCGGATGTGAATCGATTCCAGATACCACATGACACTGTCTGAAGATTTATGCAACGTTTCAAGCGGTTACGCAACGCGCCGCCTTGGAAAAGGTGATAAAGAGGAAATGAATATGTAAATAAACTAATAACATCTAAATCTATGAAACACTGGCCCAGTGTGCAGAGAGAAGATGATCCACGGTTAAGACGGTTGCCAGGGAAACTGAAACACAGTAATAAAATATAAACTAAAAACAATGGTTATATAAATAATAAAATACAATTACAATGGTTTTTGGAACAGGATACCACAGCGAACAAGAGTATCGTCTGGTTTTGTGTGTGTGTGTGTGTGTGTGTGTGTGTGTGTGTGTGTGTGTGTGTGTGTGTGTGTGTTGTGTAGCTGAAATAAAAGCACCTGAAGGCATGAACATTTCTTATCTAAGGCATAGCAGTACAAGTCAGAGTTTCCATATCCCAGCATCTTTCAGATTGTCCATCATGCATGGAATGATAGTTTAAGTAAACTCAGTTCACGTAGGGTCACGTCATCTCTTAATATATGACTCAACTGGAGCTTGAGATTTAAAGCCTATCACGTGTTCTCCCAACGTCTGAATGAGTTTTCAGGGTTCTGGGCTCACTGAAAAAACTAAACTTTATGCAAAATTCAAAAACACGCGCACACGCGCACGCGCACACGCACACGCACACGCACACCTTCTCATTCAGAGTTTTCTTCATTGTGTTCTTTAGCCCAAACAAGTCTCTTCTGCTTGTTGCCTGTTCTTAGCAGTGGTTTCCTAGCAGATATTCTACCATGAAGGCCTGATTCACACAGTCTCCTCTTAACAGTTGTTCTAGAGATGTGTCTGCTGCTAGAACTCTGTGTGGCATTGACCTGCTCTCTGATCTGAGCTGCTGTTAACCTGCGATTTCTGAGGCTGGTGACTCGGATGAACTTATCCTCCGTAGCAGAGGCGACTCTTGGTCTTCCTTTCCCGGGGCGGTCCGCATGTGAGCCAGTTTCTTTGTAGCGCTTCATGGTTTTTGTGACTGCACTTGGGGACACTTTCAAAGTTTTCCCAATTTTTCGGACTGACTGACCTTCATTTCTTAAAAGTAATGATGGCCACTTGTTTTTCATTACTTAGCTGCTTTTTTCTTGCAATAATACAAATTCAACCTCTTTGAATGAGAAGGTGTGTCCAAACTTTTGGTCTGTACTGTATATATATATATTACATGTGTGTGTGTGCGCAAACAAAAAACATTCCTTGCTTTTCTCCATTTTTCCATTACTGTACTGCTGAAGCTTAAACGAGCCGATTTCCCCCTTTTGTGACCTCATATAAGATGATCCCCTTCCCCAGCTTATTGCTCAGCTCTACTGTTCTCTCATTGGCCGTGGATTAGCAGGAGCTCTTACATAGACACTGAAAATTTGGAAAAGGAGTCTGAGGTTTGAAAAAATGCATCCAAGTGGTATTGAAACTGGAGCATTGACACAGACATACATACACACACACACACGTACATACATACACACACACACAGAGTTTGGGGGAGCTCTGAGACTTGTATTAACTTGTTACAGAAATGGTAAACTATGGGATGTTTAAAGCAGTCAGAATGCTGAAACGGCCTCTAGGTCTGAGATGAGTACAATACCAGTCAAAAGTTTGGACACACCTTTCTGCTCCATGGTCTTTCCTGATTTTTATTTTTTGTAACAATGCTGAACCATCCAAAATATGCAATAATCACCATTAAACAGTTCTGAATCCTTTGACTGATTCTCTGAGACTACGGTAGTGTCCTATACGGTGTGTTAGTAGTATTTGTACTGTTTTACACATTGTTTTCTGGAGCACCATGGTCCTGGAGGAAGCCGGTTTCTTTCAATGTGTATTGTATCTGCTGTATACAGTTGAAATGACAATAAAAAGCCACATGACTTGACTAGTCAACATGCAGTGGGTTTTCACCTCACATCATGTGTTCTTGGGATAGGCTTCATGGCTCTGAGTTTCATTATTTCATTATTTCCTTCCATTTCAAGGCTATACTGAACATGCTATATTGTACATACTGAACCTACTTGTTCCGCAGGCAACTGCCAATAAGAAACTGCTGTCTGAGACGTGTAATCTACACGCCTTGAGCTTCTAGTGGTTTATCAAGCTCTAAATAATAGGCGTGTAAATAAATGAGTAGACAAATACCTGTGTTTTTCAGACCCGTTTTTGAATCAAGTGCTTGAACAAGATTGCAGGAGTCAGACTATCCAGTGGTAAACCTTGTTTGAGCCCAGGCTAATATTATAGATGCACTTGAAATGTTACACTGAGATACTCTGCTCTCATATACACACGCACACAACACACACTAACGACCCACCAGATCATGCAGACTCTTCTGACAACGTACTGTACTCCGTCACTCATGCAGTGCAGACTGCAGGTTCTAGTAGACGCTAACAAGCACTGCCATGTCTCCCACAGTGTGCATGTGTGTGTATGCTTGTGTGTGTGTGTAGTCTGGAACGAGCTTGCTCGACAAACTGTAAAAGAAAAAGTTACGCAGAAAGACAATGGGAGCTTGTGTGCCAGAAAACCTGCGTGAATGAGACACTCGAAGAGCATGTACAAGAGTGTGTGAATGATTGTGTTGCTTGTCTGTACATGCGTGGCACTCGATAACGAGCCCAAAGACATTCCCAGCTTACATTCACACAATGCCGTTACTCAGGATTAGGATACGCTAAGCGGCAGCATGAAAACCTGCGTTACGGCAAAACAGGCCTAGACAATTTCAGCACACACAGACGCACGCATCCATACACACACGCACGCATCCATACACACACGCACGCATCCATACACACACGCACGCATCCATACACCCGCACACAGAGAGAGAGAGACAGACAGACAGACAGACAGACAGACAGACAGACAGACAGACAGACAGACAGACAGACAGACAGACAGACGGCAAAAGCCAAACGTAATTTGAGGGGGAAACTACACAGGGAGAAATGGTAAGCTGGTGAAGTATTTAAATACCAGTGTATAGAGGCGTATTAACGGAATAACACTTACCCAATGCATAAGTGTGAAAAAAAAAGCCTACATTTAGTCAGAAAATGCATATTCATATTTGTGTGTGTCCATGTAAGTACAGCTGCGCTACAGTTAAGTGTCCATCTTGCAAAAAGCGAACTCCCACACTGTTAAATTATCGTATAAAAACACACCAAAAATGCATTAACGCACGAGGTTCTGTAAAGTAAAAAACAGAGGCCATAATACCTCTGCTGCTTTTCAACCTGATCTACTCTCGCTCCTGATCTACTACACCTCCACCGCACATTTTAATAAAAGATCGAAAAGCCTGTTTACTCAATCAGAATGAAGGTTCTTTTTTGTGCAAAACTTTTACATTATTTTTGTAAAGGAAGAGTTATCATTATACATGCAAATGAAGCTCAGAATCTGCAGAAATCAACATATAGTTTTAAAAGAAAGGTACTAAAAGACAAATACTAGTCAAAAACTTGGACACACCTTCTAATTCCATGGTCTTCCTGATTTTTGTTTCTTTATACATCGTAAAGCAATACTGCAGGTAACTAAATATGCAATAATCTCCTTTGAATAGTTGATATTTAGATGTGTCTGCTACTTATGCTCTGTAAATCTTTCAGAACGGCTCTACCCTGAGCTGCTATTGATTGGTGATTTTTGAACTAAGTTTTGGTCTTGTTTTCCTGAGATGGTCTTCATGAGAGCCAGTTTCATCATGGTGCTTGATGGGTTTTGCAAATGCACTTGACAATACTGTTCTTGCAAAACCTATTCCAGATCAGCTGACCTTCGTGTTTTAAAGTAACACAGCAAACATTGTTGTTGTTGTTACTTAATTAATTAAAGCCACATGTGTTATTTTATAGTTTGTTCTAAAATGTAGAAAATAAATAACTAGAGAAAAAACACTGAATAAGAAGGTGTGTCCAAATCTTTGACTGGTCCTGTAATTACATGATCAGATTTGATATTAAACTTGGCAGTTTTTTTTAAACAGCGGCACGAAGTCAAAGAGGATAAAAGAATAATTACTGATATGCCCAGAGGTTTTGGATAATATTCAGACACCTTCATTTTTTGCACTCTTTATTATATAAACAATATATACAATATAAATGTACTTTTTTTGTGAAAATATATTTTTTCTCCCCAGGTCTGTCTTAAATCAAAATTGAGTTGCGTATAAATACATTATAACAGGTCTTGGTAGTTTTTCAGCTCTGCACCAACCGTGAAGTTTGTCACCCGTAAGGCAAGTTTAATTTGCCTCTTACCTTTCTGTGGAAATGCAGTAGCTGTATGGTTAACTGAAACAGGTTCCAAGGAAAGAAAAGAGTAAAATATGTACTAAATACGCCATAACTTAAAAGCTACTAACTTGATTTAGTTCAGTGGGACTGCAGAAGCTTCATATCTCAGCTAAATTTGAAATGCGTTTTTGCACAGAGCAAGGTTTGTGCTATTTAAATTATCCAGAATAACAAGGCAACAGATGTGTTTAGATTTTTTTTTTCACAAACGCATTAGAAATGCAAAAATCAAATCTTAGATAATTGAGGTGCTTCCTCTTCGTCATGATTTAGAAAGGAACACACCTGCATGTACAATATGCATAATATGTATATGTATAATATGCAATGGATGTCACACCAAAACCCAAGGAACTCCGTGCAGGTGCCCACAACCAAACTGGACTAAGACACAGAACTGTGCAAGAGCAGAAAATCATTTCTAAATTGTTGGACGTCTGCAGGAGCACAGAAGGAGTTTTGCAGCACCAAGAGTCCTTCCAGAGCTCTCTGTCTGGCCACAATCAGCAACAGGGTGAGAAGTGCTCAAGTCAAGGAGACCATCGGCACTCTAACAGAGCTTCACAAGTCCTCTATAGAGAAGGGAGAAGCTGCCAGATGGACAATCAAATCAAAATGCCTCCATCAACGAGACCTTAATGGTAGCAAGATGAAAAACACTTGATATATGCCAGGTATATAAGAGAAAAGATTCTCTGGCCTCACACACACTTTAATCTGTACTCCAAGCCCTGGTGAAAGCTTGGCACTGCCCATCAACTAGATAACACCATTCCTAATGTGAATCATGGGCATGGGAGCATCATGCTATGGGGGTATGTCTCCACCGCAGAGACGGGGTCAGAACGCCAGGAAAGATGAATAATCTCGACAGAAAGAAGTGGGAGGAATGACATGTAGCTGAGACGTGCGTCTAAGAAGCACTGAATAAAGGGTCTGCAAAGAGACAAAAAAGAAAACAAAAAACAAAAAAGCACACAGAAGATGAAGAAGAAAAAAACGGCCTCGGTCATTACAGATTAAAAAGAAAATGAAATCAAATGTAAATGTAATCTATAAAGACAATAACGTGTACAAAATCGAAAACGATCCAAAAGCATTTCATTTTATTAACCTTCCTCTTAGACTGAGGGTCTGAAGCGCAGTTTATTAAGCGAGACGATCTTTTCATACAACCCGCAGCTCTTTTACAGCCAAATTCAGACAAAATCATATTTGGCATATGATCAAATACATTTTTAATAAGTGTGGTAAATAAATAACAATATTGGGACTTCGGGCTTGGTGTGTGTTTAAAAGCACTACACTAGATTAAACCAATTCGGGGACAATTTGATGCATGATGACAATGTGGTGTGTTAAGTTCTAAGAATATTTATGATAGTTGTGAATGTTTGAACAAAATGTAGTACTAAAAGCTGAACATGAAACACCATAGTAGAGTTTGAATATATATGGTTTAATATTAAATGATGAACAATTTCCTTTGGTACTATGATAATATAGCGCAATTTTATTGAGGGAATAAAAAAAAATATTAAAAAACCCACTAGCTGTACTACGTGTATGTTTAAAAAGTTTTTTAATAGAAGGCATAATTTCTTACATGCGTTGTGGAAATTCCTAAGGCGTGACGTTTTCTTAAAATGAATTATTACACAAAATATAAGCCTTTATAAACAGAACCAAATACACTAAGGTGGTTGTTGATATACCAGTGCTGACTCGTGAATGTCACCTACTGTATATGCGACATGTAAAAGTCTTTTAAACATGCTTGTATGCCAACCTTTAGCATTTTGCGGAATTCACAAATCTGTATTATTTACATTATTGAGCAATAACCAGACAAACACAGGACAGGAGGAGAAACCTGGACAAAACGTCCGCAGATTTACTTTCCATCGTAAGTATGGGAAATTACTCTACATGTTAATGTCGTCACTTTACTTTGTTTTTCCTTTTCAGGGTTCTGGAAAACACTCCCCACTGGATGCGCTGAATGCTGTTTTTTTTGTTTTGTTTTTTTTAATCATATGAGCCTTCCACTTTGCTCCACATTTCCAGATTTTCTATTTTGCAAGCACCAATCATTTAACTGCAAAACAACAAACTGCCATGTTGCGATACTATTGACTCATTAGTTTGATTCCTGATGTTGTGTTTTTTTTTTCTGTCACAGGTACACCATGTACTACACAAAAACGGCACATACACCAAATAAGAGTGAATGAAAACAGTGTTAAAATAGTCACATACAGCTTGAGGGTGAACAGATCCTCCTAAGGGAAGTCTGCAGGGAGAAAGAGGGGAAGAAAGCTGGTAGGGAGGGAAGGCCTCCCTCTCTCTCTCCCTCTCTCTCTCTCGTCTGCTCTGCCTCCTGTGTTATGTGTGAAATGTAATGACTCGGCAAACAGCGCAGGGCATGAGCATGCTCTATTTTAGCCTGGTGAGCTGAGCACCCGATGCAGGGCCCACGGAGGGCCTGACCCACATCAAACAGAACCCGAAGCGCCATGTGGCTACGCCGACTAAAGTAATTACACCTCATTCTTCCCTAGCAGCCTCCCAGAGGAGCGCGAACGCAGAGAAGAGTTGTTAAGCACCATGAAAGTGTTTGTTACTGCACCATTCGGGTGTGAGGTGTGTGGAACAGTGTGGGTGAGACTGCTCCGCAATGTGTGTGAGGTGGGACATTTTTACCTTAATGATCGTCCATGCCGGTGTGTAATGAGTAAAGACATAATAAAAGAGACGGAATTTTTTTTTCCCCTACCTTTCCTACCTAGAACAATCACAGTCATTATAGTAAACTCTATCGCATCGATTTGCGTTAAGGTCTACATGAAAAAGATGTTTGACTGGACACATTTGATCGCTCATTTGTTCAAAAGACAATATTAATTTGTTATATACAGTAATACTAACAGTGCTATAAACTGCTACATGAAGTAGATCAAGATTAGGGATGTTACTTGATTAAATGCTGTAGAACTATAGAACCATTTAAAAAATGCTCACATAAGTAATAACTTAAGCACAAGCACTTGCTGTTCATGTGATTAACAGTATTGGACATAAAAAAAAATTGTCTAGTAAATTGTCTCAACTTTTTATCCTGAGATAGTGCTGCTAAAACTGTGTAAATTTGCGCTTTGTTATTATTAAGAACTATTGAATAACTGATTGCAGACATGTTCAACAATCAGGAGTTTAATAAAAAAATATATTAAATATCCAGAAAAGAAATGCTTTGAGCTTATTTCTTCTTTCGTGCTGTAAAAAGAGAATTCCGAAAAAAAAAAAGATGAAAAAAATAATAAAACAGCATGAAAGTGTCTTCTGTATCTTTATACAGCACGCATAATCAGCCTTTTTTTTTTTTTTTTAAAGCATATCCTGCTTCAAGATAAAGAGGAAGTCATTTTTCAGAGGAAGGAGTGTAGGCTTGATTAAGTTTAAATGTTTATTACACTGCAAATTCATAATGAAGAGTGTACTTCATGCAGTGTATTAAATATACTGTTCGATGCACAGACGTATCGAATCGAGAGCGTCATCACAAACAATACATCACTCGATCACAGTATGTGTATCATTACAGCCCGAGCAAGAACATTTTCTTTATTAATCACTTGCAGCCTCGACTAGAATTCACAGCAGTACTGAACTGAATGTTCAGCTGCTGGAGGGGTTTGTCTGGAGAGAAAAAAAAACAGAAAAAAAAAAAAACTATCAGTCTGCATGAAAAATGATGATGCGTATCTCAAACGAATCTGTCTCAATTTTTTTCATTCCCTCCTCTGGTTATTGATGACTTTCTCAAACAGCCACAGCACTGAGGCAGAAAAAAAAAAAAGGTCTGCCATAAACGAGCGCACAAGATCACACTAAACAGACCAAGGTATAGCGTAAGAGAACAGGCCTCTGAGCACACAGAGGTCAGCCTGTACGCCGGTCGGCTTCCCTAAACTGTAATCCCTGACACATATTTTCAGTGTCGTTGAGTCATGTCTGTTCCTGTCTCAATATGCGTGATGACTTTTTAAGAATTAAGAACACAAAATTATTAGACACATTGGATCGCGAAAGATTGCATAATTATAGGTTCATGTTTACAGAGAGAAGCACTTGCGCTTTTAAATTCTGTACATCCATGCGCACCAAAGAGCAGCAGTGAGTGAGGGTTCAAACATACAGTCATGACTACCTTTGATTTGTGGAAATAATATAAAAAAAATAAATAAAGATATATACATAAAGATAACCAAGCTAAATGTCATGATTCAGTTTTTCATGATTCACGCGAGAGATGAACCAGTGGGTCGATTGTGATCATGTGACGCTAAGCAGACAAAGCACATGCAAACTATTAAATGAGCGAGATCTTGATATACAAGTAAACAAACAAATAAATAAATATATAATCACATTATATGTGCAGTAACATTTAGTCTGGATTTTTTACTGACTTATGCATTTTTAATAACGTGTGCATTAGCAATGCCACGAATGCTTGCAAAACTGACATTTTACAAAAACAACCACAAACATACAGACGTGCTGCCATAGTAACATGTTTATGAGTCTAGTTTATAGATTTAAGCTTTAGCCTCCCCTATTGATTTGTACTGTTGTATTACTTATTCAGCGAGAAGCATCAATCCAATCTACATAATGACTTGGTTTTCAGCCCTTGTTTCATTTTAGAGCATCATTTATTGTCCATCCTATTAAAATACAAACAAAAGATGAGCAGTATAGAACACACCCCTCCTATTGTCTCTCTCTTGGTTGATTGCTCTCTGAGAGACGACACTTCAGGACTATTAAGAATTTATGGAGGCATTAAAGTGTTTAGCAATAACAAACAGGAAAGCTGTGATTGGCTGTGAATACTAATAAGAAAAGCAGATTCAGTATGATGTGACTGCACAATATGGGATGAGAATCACCACTTACCGCCGGATCTAATTTAATTGAAATCCTTGAAAAATAATAAAGAATAGTTCTCATAACTCAAACGTTTTATATCTTAGCTTTATTCAACAGCTTCACAATTGAATTGAACATGAGCAATTAAACGTAGCCCATTCCTTATACCCCCATCTTGCTTACACGGAGTCAGCGCAGTTTTGCACGGTGGCTGTAAATACGGTTCATTGTGAATCACTGCGAGTTTAGGCATGGTGATTACATTTCCGATCTTTCCATGGGGGAAATATATATATATATATATATATATATATATATATATATATATATATATATATATATATATATAAAATTTTGCCGGTCCTCATAGAACCTCGCATAACACGTAGGGCCGTCAAACTAACTTTATCAATTATTTTAGGGTAAATATTAAACTCTTATAACAATCTTAGCAAAAAATTCACTCCTACCACAAGGGGTGCCAGTGTGAGAATAGTTTAGAGTAAACTGTCTGTAAGATTATAAAGAAACTGTGATGTTTTACCGCCTCAAATGTCTACATAGTCTTGAGCATGTGTGAATGCAAGCAGCAAAAAGTTCTGACACAGGCATGCGCCCATTCTTGGGATTGACACTCAGAGTAACGCAGCGTTTGGAGAAAATGGCCAATCGCAGGCTCTCTCATGCATGCTTATGTAATGCCGTAAAATATGTTTCTGATGCGCCATTTGAATGCTTGTGTATTCGGCACAGAATCGGTTATATCAGAGGCTGTTCGGTCACGACTAGTCAAGCTGAAACCAGCCATCGGCCAGTGCATCTCTATTGTAAACGAAAAAGAAAAGAAAAAATATATATATTTTTGGAGAATATGTGAATACATATGTACAATTCACAAAGAATTGTGATTCAGAACTGAACCAATTTTTCTCCATCTCTACTACACAATACAGAAAGACCCATGGACTCAAAGGGAAGGGGAGAAAAGAAAAAAGGGTGGTCTGGGCTTTAAGAAATGACTAGAGAAGCGTCCCAAATGTGTAATTATACAGATCGACCGTTTATCTCTTTTTCTACCACGTAACTTCGGCTGCGGATCCTATCAAGATGGCAGAAGGGAGGATTCGAGCAAAAGCGCAGCTGACGCAGCACTCCGGTCGGACTTTCCTCGGCTTCTCTGAGACCATGCACTATAAATACCTAGCCTGAGCGGGGTGTCCTCTGATCGACACCGTGTGTATGTGTGTGGTGTCCTAGTGCAGTCTTACACGTACACGAGCTCATATGCGGGGGGACATCCAATCCTTCAACACAGCGTCCAGCTGCATTTGGTCGTCCTGGCACTCCGGCACATTCCGACTGAAGCTCGGGTTACGGGCTATAGTGGGCTCTGACAGAAGTACCAGCTACACCTGGCAGCAGGGTTACCAGCAATACACAGCTTTAAGAAGCTTCCCTGCTGTTCTCAGCTGTGCCCATGTTGCCTTTTATACACGACAATGAAATGAATCCTGCTGACAAAACCCAAGATGAATTAAAATTTACTGTTCTTCTCAAAGTGCATTAAGAAATGAGAATAAAAAGAAGCTAGTCAGATATCAAAGCAATCAGTGTTTAGCATGTCTTAGCAGCTGCAGTGTCCAAGCGCTTTACTGTGCTTCGCTATACGGCCCGACAGGCTGCTGTTAGCTAGCTCCATTGACTAATGCTTATGGCACTATAGCACGCGACATCCATATTAATTAGACCAAACCCAGCTAGTCGTCCTACTGACATAACGGTACGTGACGGCGGCGAGAGTGAGCAGAGTGTCCCTGAGAGGGAGGTGGGGGATCAGCGAGAGACAGATGTTACGCTGGCGTTAGTGGCATATGTTGAACCAAGGTTGACTGCTCATGCATGGGATGCAGGAAGGAAGCAAATGTAGAGCGAGAATCAGAGAAGTGGCACGAGTACTACTCTGTTTATTGTCAAGTGTAAGGCGCTGATCTAAACTACAAGCAAACACTTGTCCACAGCAGTGCTTTGTGTTGAAATGTCCAGCTTGATTATCTAATTCACATTACACATTGGTCTCTGGCGTCTCTCTCTTCACAGGCTCACACAGTCCTGGAAACACGGTCTTTAATATGGACACCTGATTCTCGACTTGAATTACGAGAGTCAAAAATCATCCACACTCTGATGACGCTTTGTGTCTCGTCACCAGTAATGATTCTCTTTAAGGCACTTCTGAGTTTCCCTTTTTTGTTCGCAGATATCCAAAGACTTCCTTTAATGCTCTTCCGCGAGATGTTTTGAGACCAGGTGCACCTTCAGACCACAAAAAAAAAACAAATCGCTGCACGATGTTCTTCTTTCGTGCAAATCACAAGTGGGGGCATCCATTTTAGCTCGCACCGCAGTTACAAATAAACTGATGTAACACGTTCACACCTGCACAGCGGTGACTGGGGAGACGGTAGACTTGAATGCAAAGTGCTGATAAGACAACAGAAATTTTTATATAACCACAGATAATTTTGGACTCGTAGATCTCTAACAGCTCCTCATGTTGTTTTTGTTTAAAAAACAAAACAAAAATAACAACAACAAAAAAATATGTACTACTGAACTATCCACCAAGTTTAGGAACAGACTGTCCACTGGGCCGTATTCAAATACATCCTCGACAAATTATAAATTATAAATGTATATGCTCATAACTCGAAAACTAGATCGTTCATCTGGTATACCGTTTTTTTTTTTCAGTTTATTTTCTCACTCCCACTACAATCTCTGTAGATAAATTGCAGCAAATCCTGAAACACCTGAAACAGTGACTTGCACTCAACTGAAATGGTGTCTTCTTGACCAGTACAATTGTTTCTAAAAGTATGTATAACATACTTGAACATACCTGAACATTTTTTACTATTAAAAAAAAAGCTGCACCAACAGGCTCCCAAATGGGACAACAGAATAACGTTCATACGTTTGATTCCCAGTGCTGCCACATTCACCTGTGGCCAGGAGCCCATAAGATTTAAATTTATGGGAGATGAAAGGAAACCGGAGATCCCAAGGAAATCTAAAGGATCGTGTGTGAGCTTGGGATCAAACTGCGAACGTCAAGATTGCGAGTCGGCGATGCTACCTGCCGCATCACCACGCGAGATTGCATTTGATTCAATTACTTCGAGCCTCGCCTCGGGTCCTAAATCTGTGGAATAGGTAGCTGTTGTGCTAACTGCTCATCGCTGGCAAGAACGTTCTTGGTGAGTCAGAGAGCACTCGCATACAAGCCTGAGTTTGTTCTCCAGCTCAAAACTAGCCAGGGTTTGTAATTAGGCTGTTTAAAAGATAAGCAGAAGGCAAATTCATTTACAGAGCTTTGCTCATTCTAGCAGATAGAGCTTCATCACTTTTACAGCAAAAAATAAAAAATAAAAAAAAGAGAGAGAGAGAGAGGAGCGCTGTGGAACGGTTTTACTGACAGATTTAGTGCTGAAGTATGTAGCAGTGAACTATTAAACTATTATGCAAGCAGAGAAAGATGCAATTCAATCATGTAACTGTGATCAGCTCCGTTTTCTGCCTTTATTACTGTTTGGGCTGCTTGTGGTTTTATGTTTTAGTGGATGGGGAAACTGTGTGGTAGGTGGAGCAGAGCTGGGAATAGAAGATAGTGAAATGAGAGTCAGACTGAGGGAATAACAGCAAAGTAACTGAAACTAAGATTTAAAAACAGAAAGGAGGAAATAGGATTAAGCTTGTGCTGCTTGGAACCAGAGGAGCCATTTTAAGTCAATGATTCATGCAACGTGTGTGAATTACGCACTCTGGTTTTAAATGGTTATAACAGCACAATACGAGATCCCTGTATCATTAGAATAAAAAATGTAATAAGTCATTACAGTTCAGGGGGGATAAAAATACATTTGTAAATACCAATAGTAATAAATTGTGCAGGAAATGCCCAGAAACATATTAATAAAGGAAGCCATGTCAGGTTTGATATTGCATTGTCTTTTACGCAGCCTGCCATCCTGTACAAACAAAAGCTTACATGAGTAAACAGGATCTGTCCCAGTGAAGACGGCACCACCTAGTTTTGTGTGTGTAACGACATTGAGCTTCTCTTTTCTTTTTTTTTTTAGTGTCAGCTATAATACAGAACACTGCACGTCTTTTAACGCTGGCACTAATTGATGTCCGGGTGACGAAATAAGATTTCATTAACACCTGTTTGTGTGACTGTCAAGGGAATGTAAAAACGTCACAGTGTTCATTATGTACGAGCGCATGTTAACCTCTGATCTCTGTCAACCATTTCTATTCCTGATCATGAGTTTGGGTCCGTCCCTACACTCCTTATGCCTTGCAGTCTGGCATTAATTTTAATTTCTATTATGAAAATTGTACATAAATTGGTGTAATTGGTTGTAGTTTTGGGGTCAGTGATTTAAAACACATTTATATTTTAAAACACTTAAAACCCACCAAACAAACTGAGCACTCCAGTGTGCATTGCCAGGTAAGATTGTAATAATACGGATCACAATGATTTTAACAAATTCTTCTTAAAAACAAACCTGTTAAACACGGGACACTGGGGAGACGTTGTTTTTTTTTTTGCAATAGTAATTTACAAATAATTAAAAGTAATGCTTCATTACACTTTTAGACCCTGCTCCTTTATGCAACTATCCATATAGCAGGAGTAGACTACACAAAATCACGGATATACAAACCACAAGCTTTATTGTACACACCAAACATGAGAATAAGCGAAAGCCGTGATCTCAGTCATCCTGACACAGTGTGATTGTCGGAGTCAGAGGGTTAAGTCTGGGTGTTTCAGAATCTGCTGATCTCCTTCGATTAGAAAAACAACTCTTTACAACCGCGGTGAGCAGAAAAGCATCTCGGGGCAACATGTCAGACCCTGAAGCGGACGGGCTACAACAGCAGAAGACCGCGCCGCGTTCCATTGTAGACGAATGTCTATATACAGTACACATCACCTCATAACAGATTAAGGAGGAAAGCTGTATCGGAAATCACAACCATTTACAGCACACAGTAACAACGTCAGTCTATTTTAATGATCTAGAGAGTCGAGTAGGTAGGCGGTCAGGGAACCTGCAGTCAACCTTGATTTAAACCCTCGTTAATGAACCCATCCCAGGAGAGGAGCAGTGCCATGTGCAATTCACCTGCTCTGAGCATTAACCAGGCTGTATCCCGATGATATAGTTAGTGCACAGTCAATATACTTCATTCCTCTCTACGTCTCCACACACACACACACACACACACACACACACACACACACACACACACACACACACACACACACACACACACACACACACACACACACACACACACACACACACACACACACACACACACACACACACACACACACACACACACACACACACACACAGCATTCCATAGGCATGCTGTTATGGCCGTGCACCACAACATCCCCCACTTCAAATATATATCTCCACCCCTCCCTTCAGGGCTTTCCCTCTGCCCACTAATCCAGCATCTAGTTGCGCAGCTGACTTTTCAAGTCTCGCTCTGAATATGGGCTGGTCTGTCACGGTGTGCTGAGAACCAGAAGGACTGAGGACTTGTCTGTGCTCGCCTGACGTTTCCCATTCACTCACAGAACAGTGCAAAGAGGCAAAGAGGTGAAAGATGAGTAATTCTGATAGTAGGAATCCCCCACTGTGCTTTCTGTGCTAATGTCACGCAGCCAGAAATCGTGTAAAAGTTGACCAAAAAAAAAAAAAAAAAACACCAACTCCACAGGTATGGAGGCATCATCGCGCACTTCTGACATGGGCAAGTGAGAGCAGACACACCTGTACAGCATTTCCAGCACAACCTTTATAATGCGCAAATCTGACTGCCTAACAGGAACAAGAGCCTTCTAGTGAATGTCAGAACGATATCAGCTTGCATTTTACATTGAATTTATTGAGAATGTGAAAAGCAAAACAAGGCACAGTATTCCTTTTTTTTTTTTTTTTTTTTGCATTTACTTTGTATGATTTTCCTCCTGAGGTGTCGCAAATCAAATCAAATAAGATTGTCGGTCTCGGAGTTCATGGTGTTTCTCTGTGAAGACGCTCACCTCAAAATCACTGATAGGATTACAGCATGTGATTAAACAAAATTCTAGTGTAGCATTTAGAAAAACACATGAAAACTTGCATTTGAATATTTAATCGAAAAAACTAAATAATGCGGAAAAATTCTGCAATAAATGTAATCTTCATGCAATTTTAAAAAGTTACTACAAAACATAATATCAAATCATCTCATTCTAATCAGACTGTACAAGGGGTGATCAAGTAAAACCGGGACTTTTGATTGTGTAGAATAACAGAACACAGTTATGTACATAAAAACTCCCTTTATTTCTCCATATAATCCCCTGATACACTAATACACTTATCCCTGTGTTTCACTAGTGCTTGGATATCATCAAGTTAGAAAGTGCTCTCAGTACACCGGAGCCATGATTAGACTGTCTGCTTCACATCTTAAACACTGGCCTCCCAGGAACTCCTTTAAATGGCCCAAACTTGTGGAAATGGCTTGGAGCGAAGTCAGGACTCTACAGTGTAGAATCGTCATTCATAGACACACATCCGTGTTTACATTGCACCATTCAGATGCCTTCTCATTGCTGTTCTGTGCTTCTGTAAATGTCAATTGGTTTTTCGCCTTCATTTATCACAAGTCCCGATTTGACTCGGCGTTATTGAACTTTTTAAAAATATATATTATATTTTTTATATTATATTTTTTAAATATTATATATTCATCTTTAATATAACTTTAATATCCTTATTAAAGCAAGCTCACTTTAATTAATGGCCAGTTTACTCTCACTCTCTTGGTTTCTTTCACCCAGACATAAAAAAACAGAAAAGTCATCATCTTTGCCGCTTAAAATCCATTCTCTCCAGGTTTCTCTCTGTATACACAACCTTTTTCTTTAGTCGCAGGCTATCGTTAGAAGATCTTCATTGTATAATCTGACACGGAGGACACTTGGTCTTTTTTAGAACGTCCCCAGCATTTTATAGGGATCGTCTAATGCAATGTGAAGCAATAATCGTAAAAGGCTTCCGCACTTGCAGCGCAAAACTGACTTTAGTTTCCAAGTGCTAAACTTGTGCGGGAATTAACAAGCTGTTTGAGACGACCATCCTGATTCATTGTACGGGTGCTCCTGCGGCTGGCCCTCTCCCTGACAACAGGCAGCGATATTTGCAGTAAAGCGGCCATTGATTGATCTCTGGCGCTGCTGTGAGAGGAGGATTTCAAAAGGAGGATCTAATGACATTCTATCTCTGGGACTTTTCTCTTCAGCGCTGCAGGATCCCTAGGCTAACCGCTAAAACGACGAGTGCTAAGTAGAACTCTTCTATAGGCAGTGGAGATCTGCATTGACCTCTAACGGAATACAGATACATGTGCATGAATATGATCGTACCTCTTATAGTCTTGAAATGAAATGCATATACAGTATATTCATATATCCCATGTTCTGTGAATCATCATACATGATTCCATCATTAAAAAATTTATAATAATATATAAAAAAAAAAAGTTTCCATAAAGGAATCGCCTTTATACTGAAATGCATGGCCCAACTCAGTATCCTGAAAAGACACTGCAATGACTATAAAACCAGCATGCCGCTCTGTTTTTACAAACAGCAACTGGTCAGCTATTAACTGAAAGAACAGCAGACATGCTTGCTTTGCTTGTAAACATAAACAGCAGACAGAAAATCTTGACTCTTTTTGTTGGGAGCTGATGGCGGGCTGCAACCTGAGACGAAGTGAGTAGAGGAAAATCGATGCGGGCTGTTTTGAGTGCACCGGGACTCCCTGTGCTCCACCTGATTAATAGCAAGGATCTGAAAGGGCACAAGCCTAATAAACAGTGAAAAAGAATCAACACCTTGTGCTTCCAGGTTCTTTACTAAAAAGAAACTTGAAACGCAGTGTGCTGAGAGAGAGTCATCTAACGTCTCATTCAGACATTCCGCCATGTTATTTTCTATCACTTCTGAGAAGACACGAGTGCCCCCCCCCACCCCCTCAATGAGGGTGTTTCAGTAGAAGCGATACACAAAACTCAAAAATACAGGTACATCAGGTGACCGTGATGTCCCCACAGCAACGGTCTGAAAAAACATTCTGTTTCTGGGGAGTACAATGCATGCTTTATTATCGCCAAAACATCCTATAACATAAATAAAGCTCCATGGACAGCATGTCGAATTAGTTCAACAACTCGACTCTTACATCCCCACCCTGACAGGGCGATATCTGAGCGGAATTACAACTCTATGCTCTTGTACAAATATGCACATTGTTGAAATTCTGGGCCGTCAAGCAGCAGAAATAAGTAACAAGTAAAGTGAAATCCATGCGTTTGGACTGGTTTCTTTGCAAAAATGTGTCTTGTTAATGCCTTAAAAATAGTAACAATAATAATAAATATTCTATCCAAAGCATCTTAAACTATCCTAAAATATCTTCTTCAAGATAGCTTGTACCAAATATCAAAAAGTTTCCGTCCAAAATATTTTTTCCAATGCAACAATGCATCTTGTCCAAAATATCAAAATTATCTTGTCCTAAAAGTATCAAAGTACCCTGTTTAAAGTACTAAAGTATCCAGTTCAGAGTATCAAGTTCAACGTACAGTACAGACCAAAAGTTTGGACACCTTCTCATTCAAAGAGTTTTCTTTATTGTGTTCTTTAGCCCAAACAAGTCTCTTCTGCTTGTTGCCTGTCCTTAGCAGTGGTTTCCTAGCAGATATTCTACCATGAAGGCCTGATTCACACAGTCTCCTCTTAACAGTTGTTCTAGAGACGTGTCTGCTGCTAGAACTCTGTGTGGCATTGACCTGCTCTCTGATCTGAGCTGCTGTTAACCTGCGATTTCTGAGGCTGGTGACTCGGATGAACTTATCCTCCGCAGCAGAGGTGACTCTTGG
>JAAGKR010010206.1:2949-23611 GCA_011419295.1 Clarias macrocephalus | reverse complement strand
CTATAGGAAGCAAAGCCCTAAGATCAGGCAGAGTTCTAGAAGGGGGCATAGCCCCAAGAGAGGACACAACTCAGTCCTTACAGGGAGTACAGCCCTAGGAAGTGGCATAGCCCACCCCTTACAGAGTGCACAGCTCTAAGAGAGGCCAGAGTCCTAGGAGAGGGTACACTACTAAGATGAGACACAGCCCACCCCTTACAGAGTGTGCAGCTAGGAGTGGACAAAGCCCTAGGAGGGGGAATACCTCTAAGAGGGGACACAGCCCAGTCCTTACAATGTGCACAACCATAGGAAGGGGCCAAGCCCACCCCTTACAGAGTGCACAGCCCCAAGAGTGAGCAGAGTCCTAGGTGGGGCACAGCCCTAAGAGAAGACACAGAACACTCCTTATAGGGAGAACAGCCATAACAAGGTTCACAACCTACCCCTGTGCACAGCCACAGTTTGGGTAAGTGGCAGAACCTAAGAGGGGGCACAGTTCAATAAAGGACACAGAGTACACTATTTACAGGAAGCACAGCCCTAAGGTTAGGCAGAGACCTAACAGGGGTACAGACCATAGGAAGGATGCAGCCGACACCTTAGAGGGCACACAATCAGACACCTCACAGGGAGCCCTAAGAGGGGACATAGCCTTTCTCTTATCCACAGCACAGGACTACGCACAGGTCAGCCCTTACAGCAAATAACAACCCTTAAAGGACAACCAACCCTAAAAGGGGAGCACACCCCTAAAACAGTCTAAAACGGAAATGGCAAAACTCCAACTGAGAGCATTGTCCAAAAAGTATGCCCAAGTATGCTTCTCGTTACACAAAGCACAGGCCTAAAACGGAGCATAGCCACAACGGGAAACAAGAACCTATGACGGAGTACAGCCTTAACATGGAGCCACGCCTTAACAGACTGTATATGTTGTGCTGCCTTTCCCTTTATGGGAAGCACAAGCCTAAGTGGGGACACAGCAAGTCCCTTATTGGGAGTACACAGCCGTAAAAGGGGGCAAAGCCCAAAGAGCGGGCACAGTCCAGTGTTAGCGTTTGGCTTAGGGTCAACCCTAACTCCTTACCATAGGGGGAATAAGTCATATGCCAAACTTTAAAGTAGCTGCAGCTGTGTTAGCAGCTACCGTGTTCACCAAATCTGTAGAAATTATATGCTCACAGTATGTAGGTGGACTAGACAGAAAACTCTTTGTAGGCTTCAGTCCAGGTCATGTCTCTGTGTTGAATTACAGCAGTACACCAGCCAACTGTGTGTGTGCGTGTGTGTGCATGTGTGTGTGCGTGCGCGCGTGAGCACACTGGGACTACAGGTTTCCTGATGGTCAGAAGTGTTCTGTCAACAGCTCATACATCACAGGATCATCTTTCCATTCTGGCACAGAAACACACACACACACACACACACACAATCAAACCTATACGTTAACACATGCAAAAACAAAAACACCTGCAATGAAGCCAACAATGCAACTCAAAAACAGCTCTATTCAAATAAGCTCATTGGCGGTGTCGCATGCTTCTGCGTGCGTGCGTGTGAATGTGTGTGTGTGTGTGTGTGTGTGTGTGTGTGTGTGTGTGTGTGTGTGTGTGTGTGTGTGTGTGTGTGTGTGTGTGTAGGGGCCCAGGTTATGGCTGTAAGACTTTATGGGCTCCAAGGACTTATGAAAGCCAACAAAAACCCTAGTGCTGAAGAGACTGCAGTGGACCACACACACATGCACAAGCTCACGCACACACACACACACACACACACACACACACACTTTTGTGTATATATATATATATATACACAAAAACACACTGCAGAAAGACAGAGAAAGAAAGAAATAAAGAAAGACGTCAGGTGTCAGTGCTTCTGTAACTATATCTAGTTTCAAAACCAAGTGGACATTAATAACATAGAACCTTACTCGGATCAGCACCAGCAGGACTGGATTGAGGTCCGATCCAATACGATTCAATTCATTTCCGTGTAACATGTACTGAAACGTCCTGGTAAAGATACACGTTTTACTCACATTCTGCTCAGTCGATATTGGGTGTCCAGGTTCCAGCTCAGCTAGCACGTCTCTGTCTTTAGCTGTAGCCTGTCCTAAATTAAATGAGGTTCTGGGATCGTTTCTGAGTAAACTTGACTTCTGATCAGTAAAAACACAATCGTTCAGTGTTATATGGATCGTTCATCCATAGCTGATAAAGTAGGAAGGCATGCGAGGTCGTCGCTCGTGGCGCTTTTTCCAAAATATCAATAATTTTAGGCATAGCGTGAAAATCACCTTCCTTGTTCTTATCTTCACTCGTGTTTAATGGCAGCTCACAAACCAAGTAAGTGCACACTGCCACCTGCTGCATCGGAGAGTGTAAACGCTTGTAACGCAAGCGTGCCTGAGAACGGAGAGCAAATACAATGTGAACGCTGAGCAGCTGGAGAGTGAGAAGGGGGGGAACAATCGCAGTACGAACTGCAGCCACATGGCTACGTACTAACCACTTTACAATAAAGTGTGCAACCCTGGCAGGGAGTAGGGCAGGGTCAAAAACAATACACAGCCACGGAAAAATGATTTGTGACACAGGTGTTTGAAAATTGGTCGATGTGTGGTCGGATATGGCAACAGAGAGAGAGAGAGAGAGAGAGAAAGAGTGTGTGTGTGTATGATAGGTGTAATGGCCCATGTCGTACCACACAAGTCGATCTCCACAGCACCCATGTGCACCAATATTTACCTTAACGGACCAGCCAGGACACACACACACGCACGCACGCACACACACACTCACACTGTCAGATGTGCTACCACAGTCAAATGACTAGGCGATGTGATTGGCTGAGTACACACACACACACACACACACATTTAATTCTGTAACTACAGTCACCTTCAGGCAGACATGAGAAAGAATAGACAGACAGACAGACGAATGGTTAAAATGGCAGAAAGACAGACAGTAATAGTGAAAGAAAGAAAAAAGGAGAGAGAGAGACAGAAAGAGAGATGGAGTCCAGGAAAAATAACCAGAGCTTTCTACACACAGAGAGGGGCATTCAATATGGACATGACCGACACACACACACACGCACACACATACACACACGCACAAACACACACGCACAAACACACACACACACCTATTCATTTGGCTCGACACTGACGGAGAGAAACAATGATCCGTGTTTCCCATAGAGTGTTTTAGAGTCGACAGTCAATGCATGTGTGTGTGTATGTGTGTGTGAGAGGGAGAGACAGAGAGCAATGAGAAAAGGTTAAGAGAACTGAACCCATTAAAGTCACCAAAACAAGAGTGAGGGAGAGAGGGAGCAGGCATGCCTGGGAATGCCAGCAACCTGTGTGTGTGTGTGTGTGTGTGTGTGTGTGTGTGTGTGTGTGTGTGTGTGTGTGTGTGTGTGTGTGTGTGTGTGTGTGTGTTCCTAGACCGCCGGGTGACTTACTGCTCCTCATAGACACATAAATGAAGAAGATTATAAAATGCTGACACCTAAGACAAGCATGTATATGTCTTTTTTGCTCTCCCTCTCTCTCTGGCTCTCTATTTTACACGAGAATATTGCATTACACACTACTACATTAGATTGTATTACAGATCAGTTAATCAGACTAAACATGGTCGGTGTGTGTGTGTGTGTGTGTGTGCGTGTAAGAACAATTTCATGGTTCTCAACAAAAAACAAATCTCATAATTTAGGTTAGAGCTAGGTCACTAGAAGAATAGTGAAACCTGTGGGTGCGTGTGTGTGTGTGTATGTGTGTGTGTATATACTTACTCTTGTTGCCCACCAGTGCTAGAACAGGTTGTGTGTCTGACTCCTCATTTGCTTTTTTCACCGCACCATACCAGTCTTCCAGATTCTCAAAACTCTGAGAATTGGTGATGTCATACACCAGTAAGACACCCTGTATATACACACACACAAAATCTGGTCAATAATAACACACCTTTCTTCATTCAGCATGTTCAATATAATATATTAGCTCCATATATATCACCTGGGGTTAGCCGCTTGCTCCGGCTATGCTTTATTGATATTCATAATAACTTTATGAATTACTGCTAGATGCAATAATATAACAAATACATCATCCTACACACACAAGCTTTATTCATTCCCATCCAAATATTCATACAGTCTGTAAAAATCTGAATGCTGTTTCAATTTAAAGGCAATAGAGTTTTGGAAATGATGTCATGCACTCTGTCCAACGTGCCCGCAGACACACATACACACACACACACATACAATAATGTACAGCATGCTTTACAACACCCTGTGTCATTAGTGTGTGTGTGTGTGTGTGTGTGTGTGTGTGTGTGTGTGTGTGTGTGTGCGCATGTACATGTGCTCCGAAGATATATTTATCCAGCATGTTTCCTCCAATCGTTTGTCCTCCAATATCCCACACCTGCAGAGTCACGTTCAGGTTCCCTATAAGAGACCATGAGAATATGAGAATATTACACACAGTGTGAGCCAGAGTACCAGCTTTATATCCGTCAGTTCCATTAAAAGAAAAACTGCTTCTCTATCTTCTATCGTAAAACATGATGAAACAGAATCGAAAACTAACATATAAAATCAGAAAGCATTGGGCTTAATTGTCATTTGTGAAATGAACACAAACAATAATCGTTCCATTATAAAATATGTTGTTACAAAAGTGTCATTATGAAATTTATGTCATTGTCAAATAAACGTGTTATGCGATCCAAATATCATTATGAAATAATAAAATAAATATGCCATTCTGAAACAAATATTTGTTATGTAATATCCTTACAGGGACAAATACAAGTTAGGATGATAAAAATGCATCATTATGAAATGAATGTGTCATTATGAAATAAATGCTGACATGAAATGGATGTGATGGTGAAATAAAATGTTATGTCATTATAAAATATGTTATAAACTAGACGTCATTATGAACTGTGCATTGATATAAACATTAAGAAATAAATTTAGAATTATAAAGGCATCATTATGACATTTGCGTTGTTATGAAATAAATGTTATAAATTAAATGTCATTATATGATATATAAGCATTTTGAAATAAATGTCATTACGAAATAAATGTTTCATGATAAATATACTAACGTTGTTATAAATGTCATGAAATAAATGAATTGATAAAATGGCATTATGAAATCAATGTTAATATGATTTTATTTATTTATTTATTGACTGCAGTTTGTTTTTGCATATTACTTTTTTTTTATCTGCATATACCAACTGCATTTAAGTTTCTGTTGTGAAGGATCTGTAAAACACGAGAAGTCAGCATGTGGAAAAATAATCCCGGCTGACAGACAGTTATATAGGCTAAACACAGCACGGCGTATGATTATAGCTGTATAGTTTTTACTGCTGGATGTCTAAGCAGTTAAAGTGTGTGAGTGCGGTGTGGAGTCAGCAGGCTAAGGGTAGAGGAAAGGAGCCTCAGCCGTCCGAAATACTTCTGCAGCCAAATGACCATGGACAACCTTCTCCAGCTCAAACCACAAACATCGAACTAACGGGAATCCTACAGTAAAAACAAGCGGCTTTCCAAAATCAAATCAACTGGAGCTCTAGATACAAACCACTTAAATTTCTACAGTACGCTACAGCTAGGTTTTCAGAAGTAAACTAATTGAAATGGTAGAATTTCAGGAAAATATTACACAACCAGAAACGACTCAAATTTACGCAGCAATTCCAAAAACGAATAAAAAATTAAGGTCTTTGATCGTCTTGCTGAGAAAAAGGTGGTTGATTAAAGAATTATGAAGAAAAAAGTACTGATATTGTGAGATGTTTATTAAGAAAAAATGTTGGAAAGTTAGAAAAATGTAAGTAAAAGCTGTAATTATACGTTTTTCGACATGTAACTGTTTTCAGGACCAAGGATGTCATCAACAACTCAAACTTCCGGTTTTCAAATATTATCAATTTTAAGACAGAGGAAAAGAGAATGGCTGGTGAGGACAAGACATCGCATAGCTTCTGTCATAATCTGTGATAAATGGAGTTTCACATACAAGTGATAAATGGAGTTTCACAGACATTAAAATACTGAGGGGCTCAAAAAACATATACACAGTTGTTATCGATGCCCCTTTTTACAATTCTAAAGAGGTCAGTAAAGAGGTCTAAAGAGGTCAGTAGTTACACCATCGTTGATGCGGTCATGTGACCATCAGAAGAGAGGCACACATTTTTTATTAGAAATGTTTAAACATTTTTGATTAAAAAAAAAAAAATATATATATATATATATATATATATATTTTTTTTTTTTTTTTTTTTTTAACAAATAAATACTTGTTGACAAAAATGGCACTTTACCCCCAACTTAATGGCTGATTTATTTCCCGGAAATGGCATGTCTTGTGATGTTTTATTCCTCTTCATATACCTGACTGAAAACACCATGTAGATAAACATGTCTGAAAGCACCCTGGTGCTGAAACCGTAAGTAGGACACAAATCCAACATCACAAACTACTAAGCCACTTATGGTTACAAACAAAATCAAGTCAAACTTAAGACATGGCCTGATTGATTTACAAATTAAATTACAGCCAACTTAAATTTTAAAATTTATTTTAAAAATCAATATTATTATAAACATGTCTTTAAAAAATATATATTTCCTGTTTTGCCTACCAGTCTTTTGGATTTCCTAATTTAGTACATAGTCTATTTAACGTCACTGTGCAGGAAATCGCTAACCATTTTACTATTTGACTACAAAAAAGAAAAAGAAACAAACAGACAGACAGACAGGGATTTTTGGCATTGACGCATCAACTAAAGCATATATGACTTCTTAATCCTCCAGACAGAGTACAAGTTCAGTACAAACCAGATTGCTTCGTGTCAGGCGGTATCACGCTACCCATCCATGGCTTATTTTCCTATATCAATACACCCACCGTGTTTAAATCCCTTATGTATTGTTTGAGGGTGTCCTGTATAGGGTGTAATAGCGGAAAGGCCCACACCTCTTCAAACACGCTTTTAAACATTCTAACAAGCTTACTTGTCTTCTTGAGAACAAAAAATAGAAAAAGCAATCCAATGCAAGCAATGTTTGTTTGGTTTTAAGTTACTTATGATACATGTGTTACTGAAATAATAAAATGTTGAACTTTTGTAATAACTTTAAATTACACAACTGGAATATTTTTTTTTATGTCAAGTTATCATATGTGACCAAAATTCATAATGGCTATTTAGGATTGTTTGGCCAAAAGGTTTGGGAAAGCCTTGGTCTTAAACAAGCTTGGAAACCAAATAAGTGTTTTGGTTGGAGTCCAACATTTTTTAATTAAAATTTGAGTCAACATTCTGGATTTCAATGACTGAAATTAATTAAATTATCATACTGATCACAATAATACAATATTAGATTAGATTAGATTCGGATTGTACAAAGCACCTGTAGAAATCTAAGAAGTTTTTCAATTAAACAAAAGTTCTAGAATCAGATCAAACTAATTACCCAAAGTAAAATCATCGAATTCAAAGCCAATTCAGTAACTTCTAAGCTCCATGGCCCAAACTAACAATATGGAATGAGTACTGTCAAATATTTAATGTTGAAATACTATGTCTAGGTAAATTTCAAAGATAATGGAATGCAAAATCATTCAGAAATGTCAGGTGGGCTTATAGAATAAACGTATTTTTACAATTTATATTCATAAACCATTTCTTTCTCACTTTTTTTCTCATTCTTTCTTTTTCTCCATGTAGTTGTATTTGTGCTTGTTGGGCTCTACCAAAGCCACTACTGGCTACTGGACAAAATATATATATGATGTTTAGAAAAACAGAGTAATCGAATTACATATAATGAAGTACAGATTGAGAGCGGAAACTGAATGGATGTGTGACGCATAAGAGGCGTAGAAAAAGAAGGAGGACAGATTCTCTAAAAGTTATTTTGCCTTAACTGTAATTGTTTCCCCTCTTACACCACACTACACTTCATCACATATGGACACACAAGAATCACAAAGACGCAGGTTGGTCAGCTTTGGACACATTACGACATCGTTCCATTTCATTTTTTTTTTTTTCATTTCATTTTATATATATATATATATATAATGAAATGAAAAAAATATATATATATTATAACATTAAAAGACACACATCGAAACGTACAATTTTAGGGGGAAAAAATTGAAATGCCGTAACGGAGAGTTCCAACTCACGGCTCAGTTCCTTCAGACTATACATCACACACACATGCACATGTCCACCCGCTGCAACACACCGTGAAGTGTGTTCATCTCGCTGCTTGTGACTGGTTCATACAGAAACACAAAACGCTCCATAATTACCACACACATCCACAACTCGAGCCTTCACGGTGAGCGAATTCCATCTGCCGAAAAAGAGAACGCGCACGCACACAGAGACACACACGGCTGAGTTCTGTTGCGCGGAAGCGTGAAAACAAAAACAAAAAGCCCTCGCCGCTCACTTCGGCGTGCATGGGAAAGGCGCGGAAAATAACTGCAGTGTGTTCGGGACGCCGGAGACATTTCTCTGCACTACTGTCATGAAAAATACACACGCTCTGTCTAGACCTATTGATGAATTCGGGCATTCGGAAGATGTCAGTAAAACTCCACAAACAAGGCGAATGAATAAACACAGTTATTATTATCTGCCAAATTATAGGTGAGAAATAAGCTTGCAACAGAAGGGCAGTGGTTTGGGCAGCGATCGGAAATCAGAACCAGGTGATACCGACTGCAGGTCACAGGTGTTCCATTTAAAGTATTCTGTTTATTTTGGTGCTTATAAGGGGAGTGGTGGCGCAGGTGTCTTCAGTTCTAGAGTGTTTTATAGCAGTAAAAAAAATAACTGCACAGGTATAATTAAGATCTAAGAAAGCATCATAAATATAAAACTGTTATTTATTGCGAGGCAACATTTTCCATTCTCTTACCGTTAACCTCTCGCACACACCTACATGCTTATCTAAAATGCGACTATCCTGCTATACTCACTCGTTCTAACAGGTAGCACATGGAGCAAGGCTGCTTCAAGGAATAACAAATCAAAACTCTGCACCGAACGTTTAAAAAAAACACACGCAGTCACTTTGTATTAGGCGAGCAAGTCATGGCTACTCATTAGTAAGCAGCGAGCCTCTTATCATCCAGAGTGTGTGAAGCCGTGCTGAATAGTGGCTCACTGTCAGCCCGCATGCATGGAGCGGTAAGGTAAACCAGGGCTGCCACGACCAGCGCTGGGAACCGCTCTTTATTTCACTCTTCATTATTATTTATGTGATAATGGTTTTAGCCTTTTTACTCTTTGCAGAATGAGGCTCGAGCGTTTTAAGAGCTTCCGCTACAGGTGGTTGAATGTGGGTCGACTTACAAGATTTGGCTGCCGCCTATGCGGATAACTTTGCATGCTCAAATTATTCACGCTGTGTTGTTCTTAAGTGGCGAATAAGGTTTGTTGTGTAAAAGCTTTTGACAGACATTCCCCCTTTAGAAAAAAACTTTGCATATTGCAAATCTGACAACTTTTGAAGAGACTTGGTAACATTCCCAGACTTGCGACGGCATACTGATGTGGCTGTCGACTTGCGTATTTTGCTTTATCTCAATAATATCGGTTTATGTGAACGGCCAGTTGAGAGACAACCGCTCTGTAAAAATTAAGTGATTATGGCTGATCTATTGGAGTGACAAACTTTAAGCTATTTTCTGGCACATGGATATATTGTAATATATATGTAAAGTGCTTGTAATGTAGTGTAAAGTATATGTAAAGTGGGTTAAGGCTCTGGGTGTTTAAGCCCAAGAGACACCAAGCTGCCACTGTTGGGCCCTTGAGCATGGCCCTTAACTCTCCCTGCTCCAGGGGGCGCTAAATCATGGCCGACCCTGCGCTCGGACCCCAGATTCCTAAAAAGCAGAATAGGCTTCTAATGACTTATTTACCATATATTATTAGATTATTAATATTATATAGGGAAAAAAATCACATTACGATTAAAAAGTGTGATACACAAACAACTAGACACAGTATGCATAGTTTAGCTGAGATTCTGTGTGAAAATGAAGTGTCAATGTTTTGAAAAAAAAAAAAAAAAAAGAACAAATTTGAAATGCAGTGAAAAAAAAATTACGAGAATTTAAGATACAAGTGAAAATAAAAGGCAATATATAAGCAATATACAGGGTGGGCCACTGAAAAGTATCCCGTCTCCAGAGACAAGAAAGATGAGAAAGTGGAATAGGAAGGCAAAATAAAGCTGGAGCACTGCACACAGGGCGACATCACGTCACTATACAGACAAACAGTCAGCAGACAGACTGTAATGGGCTACTGCCTCCTCCAAAGAGTGTGGCCCTGGTATTGGAGGCGGGCTACTTTTCCATGGCCCACCCTATAGTACAATATGGCATGATGATGTATGTTTTAATATAAATGTTTATGCACTTAAAGGTTAATGCACTTAACACGTGTTTATGCACTTAAAGGTCAACATTACTGTAAAGACACCAAATCAGTTTTTATGAAAATGGATACAAGTTTAAATAAACAACATTATTCATAGTTCACAGTTCACTATTTGCCAATAACAGCATGCCCTGAGGTGTGTTTGTTTATTTGTGTACTTAATATTTTTTATTAAAAAGAGAGACACTTTTTTTAGTTAGATTTTAGTTATATTTAAAGTAAATCTAAAAAATCAGTTTTTAGTCATTTTCGAAGCCTCTTACCAGTATGTGTGTGTGTGTGTGTATTCTTTTTTCGTTCTTTTTTTTTTTTTTTTTTTTTTTAATGTATAAATTGCTGAACATTGAGGATGTTATCATGAATAGAAACTCTTCAATACACACAATACATGCTACTGAAAAACATGTTTTTCTCCTTGTTCTGCAACAATGATGTCCCAAAATTATGTTGCAACAGATATTTTTTAGGTATCCCATAGTTTTCGATGGCTTTAGTCTTATTGGTTAAGAAAAAGGCACTTCCGCAAAGGTCATTCAACGAAGTTCATTTAAAACATGCATGCAAAATCTGTGGTAAATTTCAGCTGGAAAATTAACAGACACATTTTGGAGACCTCAAAACCCGTTGAAAAAGGAGCATAATGTGTGAGAATTTTGTGGAATAGCTACGAACAAAGCTACTGGCACCATGAACATTATAACAGCGCTAAACAAGAAGTTATTTTCCTATTTCGAATTTTCTCCATGTTAGCCAGATTAAAAACTTTTCATTTACAGGGAAAGGGAATCAGGAAAATGTAAAAGAGATCTATTATGCAAAATTCACTCTGATGGGACTACAGTGAGCATAAACTTTCAAATCAATTCAATAAAATTTTATTCATATAGCGCTTTTAACAATGGCAATTGAAGAAAATGTATGGAAGTGTGTACGAGTAAGAAAAAATATGTTTAGATAATGATTGCCCCTGATGAGCAAGCCAAGGGTGTCAGCGACAGTGGCAAGGAAAAACTCCCTGAGATGGCAATAAGCAATAGAAATAAACAAGCATGAATAAAACTCCCCTGCTTTTATATCAAATCAAGCCAATTAGAATCCCCCCTATTCTGACATCATATAAGAAGGGCCCTCTGCTGTTAGGCCATTGAGCTGTTCGGAAGTAGCTCATTTACACAGAAACTGAAACTGAGTTTGAGATATGAATAGTGCATTATCTGAGGGTTATTTCAGCTGGAGCTCGAGCACACACACTTCAGGGGAGCTCCTGAGACCTGTGTTAACTTGTTAAATAAACAGTAAAAATATGGGACCTTTAAAGTTACAGCTTGAAATCTGACTGTTACTAAGTGCTGACACTTGAGATTCTTTCCAAAAACAATGCTAAAGAAACATGTTCTCAGTGAAATGCGTCATGATATCAGTGAATATCTGTAAATCTTAATACCATCTAATAAATTTGTTAAATGGGACTCGGCCTTGGCAAAGAAGGTGGAATTCTTAGTGCACTTGTGTTCCCATTGCAATGTGCCTGTGCAGGTTGGAATGAAGTGTTAATAACGCTGAGCACTATCATCTTCACTTTCACCTCCCTCAGCGCTACAGTGAAACCTTAGCATGTATGCGTGTCTGTGTCTCTGTGAGCGTGTCTCACCCGGCAGTGTGATTCTCTTGAGGAAGAAGTCAAGCCCTATCGTCTGTTTGTACTGCTTCCCAAAGGCTTCCTGCGCAAAACGAGTGGCGAGTGACGTCTGAAAGAGAGAGAGAGAGAGAGAGCGCGAGAAAGAGAGCGACAGACAGACAGACAGACAGACAGACAGTAGGTCCCCATTTTATTCCGTTTCACAGGCAACCCCTTTATTTTCACTTTAGTTGTAAATTTCTCATGTAAGGTCTTGCAAATATTATTTTGCAATATACCAGTTTACAAAAATCCTGTTTTCGTATTATTCTGTGTCCAGCTCTGTGAAACCCAAAAGGACATGGTGAGCAAACAAATCCTCCTTAAAGCCTGCCTCACGCCAAAAAAAACACACACTTTAAAACGCACTCTTCAAAACACACACGGCTGTCCATGTTGCTGTTGGAACACTCGGTCACTCTGGTCACTTTGGTTCTTCTGCCAGTGAGCTAAATAAAAAGAAAAAAATTGACGCAGGCCTTCCCACGCTGAGTGTGTGTGTCAATGTGTGTGTGTGTATGTACGTAGTGTGGTTAGTATTTGAGTATGACATCACTTTTGATTGACAGCTTCTTAATTCAGAACATCAGAGCCTATTAGGAGTACAGCTGTGAGTGAGCGTGCACGCCCGACACACACCACATAACTCAATGTAGCACTCACTCAAAAACACAGTGTAGAGTACAGGGTGTGTGTGTGTGTGTGTGTGTGTGTGTGTGTGTGTGTGTGTGTGTGTGTGTGTGTGTGTGTGTGGGAAAAGGCAAAGAGCACTATGTTTGTGCCAGCATCCATTCTGACTGATGACAGAGTGACTCACTTCATGTCTCTCATCAGTCCAACTACACATACATACACATACAAAACCACACACTTAATTCCTATATAAATCTGATAAATATTCCCACACTCCACAACATTAATTAATGAACACACACATGCTCTCTCTCTCTCAATATGCTTGTGTTCATCCACTACAATGTTCTCACTGCTTTTGCTTTCCGAGTGAAATAAACACACACTGAACCCATATCTGAACACACATGCTGTCAGTAATCAGTGCTGTGTCGTGTGCTAACTTCCTGAAATGCTCAATTTTATTTTCCTGGTGATTATTCATTAATTTTCTGTACCACTTATCCAGTATAGGGTCACTGGAGGCCTGGAGCCTATCCTAGGGAGCTCAGGGTACAAGGCGCAGGGCGCCATAGACGGGGTGCTACTACGAAACCTGAAAGTGTAGTCGTCTATGTTCCCTTGACCAAAACCTTAATGACTGGTCAGAGACTGGTCAAGCATGTCTCCAGGAGTGTGTGGGATTTTTCAAAGGTGTTTGTACTATTGGGTGGGATGGGTCAAAGTTTCTGTGTGCGCAAAAGGGAGTGGCCAAACTTTTTGTAAACACTCAGGATTGGTTAAGAGTAAATGTGAGAGTGGCTAAGATTAGTCAAACATTATGCAAGAGCACATGGGATTGGTCGATTGACTTTCTGCAGGAGTAGGAGGGATTGGCCAAACTTTCTGCAGGGGCCGATGGGATGGATAAAAAATTCTGAGGGGGCAGACAGCATTGGTAAAATCTTCTGTAAAAATCAGTGGGGTCATGAGTGTCAGTGGGAGTGGCAAACTTAGCAAAGAAGTGGGAGGGATTGGTCAAAGTTTGTGAAGGAATGAGAAGAACTGGTCAGCGTTGTGCAGGAGTGGGGAAAGACTGGGTCAAATTTTGTGCAGGAGTGGAAGGGATTTTTTTTTATTTTGTGAAGAAGTAGGAAAACTGATTAACATTATGAATGAGTGGAAATAAAACTGGTCAAAAATTGTGCAGGAGTGGGAAAAGTCTGGTTAGACTTTGTGCAGGAATGGAAGGGATTGGTCAAACTTTGTGCGAGAGTGGGAAAAACATTTTTTGGAAAGGAGGGGCGCCTACATCAAGGCAATCTTTTCAAACCGCTTGCGAGCTCACCTGTGATTGGCTGTAGAGCTCGGCCAATCAGCTCTCTCCAGGCCAACGGATGATAGCGTGACCACTTAACTACTGCGCCACTTTGGGACCTGTTCAATTTTCGCCCAGGAGTGGGAAAAACCGGTCAAAATTTGTGCAAGAGTGGGAGGTATTAGTCAAACTTTGTGCAGGAGTGGGAGGGATTGCTCAGGTGTGGGGGGAAAACTGGGATGGAACAGGTCATCAAAAATTTGCAGGAGTTGATGGAATTGGTCAAACTTTGAGGTAGCAGAAAGGATTAGTCAAGATTTCATGTGGGAGTCGGTAGTATTTGAGCAGACACAATTGGTCAAGGGTGCCTGTGGGAATGGTTGGAATAGGTTGAACTCTTTGTATAAGCAGAAAGGATTGGTCAAGAATCTACACCGCAGTAGATGATATTGGGCAGACAAGTGGTCAAGAGTCTCAGTCGAAGTTGGTGGCATTGGTCAGATTCTCTGAAGGAGTAAATAAGGTTAATCAACTGGGTCTGTTGGAGTGTATGAGATTGGTCAAGAATGTGTAGAAAGCAGCAGGAATTAATAAACTTTCTGTTTATGTGGCAGGATGGGTAAAGAGAGTCTGCCGTGTAGGCAGGATTGGTCAAGACAGTCTCTGGGAGTGGTTGGGATTTTTCAAAGATTTTGTAAATATCTGTGGGAATGGGTGGGATTGGTTGAATTATCTGCAGGAACAGGCAGTATTTGTCAAGATAGTCTGCAGGAGCATGCAGGATTGGTCAAGACAATCTACAGGAGCAGACAGGGTTGTCAGGAGTGTTTGGTGGAGTAGGTAGGAGGGGAGCAAGCAGGACTGAAATTAAACAGTCCATTGCACACATCTAACAGAGCAGATCACATGTGGGAGAGTGTCATCAGAAGCTGGTATCATAGTTTAACTTATCTGCATATTGTGTCTCTGTACTTGAGTAAACTGTCTGCATCTAGAGCAAGTTGAACCAGAGATACGCTATGGAGGCTAAATACTGATGAGGTAATTTTCAGCAAGAAAGAAAACTTGTATATAAAAGTGATAGGGTGTAACCTGTTTACCTGTTTTGGTACCAGTATAGGAACTACTAGTGCACAATTTATAATGCCATCAATGGGTGACTGTTAGTGTGTATGGCTCCTGTGTGTGTGTGTAGGGCCAAACTCTACAAAAGCAGCCTACACAAGCGAACCAACCACACACAACTCCTACTCTCTGCCTTGAAACACCACAAGTGAACAACCAAGCCCAAAAGGGACTATAAATCGGTACACACACTAAACCACCACACTACCCTCCGTATGTGTATGCTTGGTTTAGTTCCATTATTCTGACGCTGGGAAAGTAGTGTTGACTCATACTGAGAAGCCTGCAAATGGTTATTGATAACCACACACACACACACACACACACACACACACACACACACACACACACACACACACTGTAGCTCAGAGGTTTGGCATGGTGGTTTGCTCACATACAGCAGTTACGCTGCAGTAACACAATCCTCAGCTGAACCACAATACTCAACAAAAGTGGGTTAAGTGTAAGGTTCATTGTGTGCTGTGATGAGCTCTACCTCAACGTAATGTAGCAGAAAGACTCGATTATTGCCCTTAAGTGCATCTTGGGAATACCACCTCTTTCTTCCTATATTACAAGTTTTTGCTACTTTTTCATTTTTATTTCACTATCTATCTTCAGACACTTATCTGTTCGTCTAATTATGATGAAACTACACTATTTGTCATAATTTTTACACTTTCAGTATAACAACATTAATAATAACAATATAAAATACTGAAAGTCACCAAAAGCCAACATAATCCATTATTTTAATTCATAGCAGCCTTTCCGATGATGTTTCACAACTTCTCAACAAGGAGATTTTTTTTTTATTTCCTGAGTAGACCACGAGTCTAGTCCAAATTTTTAACATGTATATACTTATTCTAGTAAAAACCTTGTAGTTAAAGTATCTTTCTGGGTGGCATGGTGGTGCTGCAGGTAGTATTGCTGTCCTAGAGGGGTCTGAGGTTCTATCCTGAGCTCTGGTTACTAATTGTGTGGGGTTTCACATGTTCTCCTTGTGTCATGGTTTTACTCTTACCTTCCAATGGTGACAGGTGAACCAGATACTCTAAATCGCCCCTAGGAGTGAACAAGTGTGTGCATCTGTGAGTCTGAAGAGGTTGAAGCAGTTTTGCTGTCAGTCTCTAGAAACGACATTGTTACCTTTAACCATTTCCTGTTTCCCCTCAAATAAAAGAGCAACCCATAAAATGGAGTGCACTGTTGAAAAATCCTGGAGTGTTCGACTACTTACAAGGAAATGTACCTAATAAATATTGTTAAATGTGATGTTACTGCTTTTTCTGAAGATTAATGGCTCTTGTGAGAATTAACGGCATCATGAATTCTGCTTAGTACCGGCTCAAACCCTATCCACCTGTGCCAGGAGTTTAAGAACTGGCCATGCATGGGTTTTTATAAGTTGAATGAAGGGTTGTTGTTACAGAAGATCCTTCTGTGAGCACTCACCAAGCTTGTTAATCATTACATTTGGCTTTGCAAAAAAAAAAAAAAAAAACACTTGTACAAGTGCCAAAACCAATGTTTGGTGGAAGAAAATGCTTTAAGAAACTTGGGAAATAAAACACTAGGACATAAGAAGAAATTAACATTTAAAGTTGAAACATACAAGTTGAAACCTTACACTAGAATAATTTTGATGTTATTAGCATAGTTAGCATAGTGCCATAGTAGTTTAGCTTTTGACTTTATGATTTGTCCACGCTGTCAGGGATTTGGTTTAGTTTAAGGACTAAAGCTGGAGGCAGCATTAACAGGTTTAAAAAGACAGACAGATTAAAACACTGCCTATCTTTGTTAAAAATAGCCTTCATTCCTGTAATCCACTCATCACTTATCATGTCTGCTACTGATACACTTGGAAAGTGTCTGGGCAAGATCATGTGCGTGTATGTGTGTGCGTGCGCGCGCGAATGAGCACGAGTGTGCATGCTTAGGCATTTCAAAAACGGGGTAAGATGTAAGTGAAGTCTGTTGCGTGTCTTACAAGTATAATATTAATACAGAAAGAAATATAGCAATGACGAAAAAGATCTGCCATTAAACTGACGTTTAACTTAAATACTATTATACTATTCAAATTTCTGGAATTAGCACTGGGTTCAGGTTGCTGCAATAAAAATGGCTATTAGAATGTATATTACTTCTGTAAAAATGCATAAGTATAACTTCAGCATTCTGAACAAATGCATTACATTTAATAGCAAAAGTAGAAAAACACAGTTTCATTGGTTGTGGGCATTTGATGAAAAATCTGAAATTTGGAGTGAAAATTATGTAATCTGCACATCTTTGCTAACCTTTTCTTTGGTAAATGGAAGACAGAAAAGGCTGATTCATTTCTGCTTGTTACAAGGCAAGCATGTCATTGCCTTAAAACGGAAGGACATGCAAGGACCTACTTAGTTCAGTAGATCAGGGAGATATTTTGTAACCTGGCGTTGGAAAGATAAACTTATCTGGAAAAAGCTAAGATTTTGGACTTTTACGAGATCTGGACATGCTTTTATATAAAAATCATATATCTTTCAGGCTTTCTTTGTGTTACCAACAGTAGAATACTGAAAAATATATAATTGTGTGGGAAACATTTCTATTAGGTGATGTTTTGTTAAGTGAGGACCTCGGTAGTGATTGTGAACAATTCAGATTGGGATGGGAACGGGGGAAACGGGAGTGACGTGTAACCTTGTTTTTTGGGGAACTTCACCTCAAACCATGTGTGATGTAGCAATGGTTTGAGGTGAAGTCCGCCAAAACGGGCATTACCTTGAAACCTACACTTGTCAAATTGGGACAGTCTTCTCAACGACCAGCTCCTTCACATTAAACCAACATGGCTGGTAAGATCACTTAATATTCTTGATTAAATACATAACTTTGTTTTTTTTTTAAAGAAGTTAATGATCAAAATTTGCATAATCCCTAACCTTACCCAGTTACAGTAGTTTGTTGCCAGAGCAACCCAGAACTCTCCACGTAGCCTATTGTTACACTATCCACTACCTACTCTACCCGCTATTGCCTGCTGTTGTCGCTGTAGTGCTACTTCAGTCCAAAATATTGCGTCAATGTTTTGTACCTCGACTTCTCATGTCAAATGTGCAGAGGTGGAAAATGTGGAAAAAGATGTAACTTCCAAAATACTAAATGATAGGCAACATAAATGAAGCATTAGATATATTATGTTTCGTTCTTACGATAGAAAAGGTTTTCAGTGATAAAAACTGAACATGAAGCATTTGTTAGTTTTGGAGTGAGACTGAACAGCTTATGGTGTGTAATTGGAGATTGGTAGGCTTAAATTGAAGGATTTACCATTTTACTTGAACAAATCGTTTGTGCCCATGTTCATTTACCATCACACACCACAGCATCGTCCGCGCCCCCGTTTATTTACCCTCCCACACCACAGGATCATCTGTGCCCAGACTCCTTTATCCCCCTCATTTGTGACCACACTAGGCTCCCGTCCAGCTTCCATTTGGAGATTCACTCCACATTTTTAAAATCTGTCAGCATAAGCAAATTGGGTATAAACTCTGGCTAAGTATCTGACGGAGCATGCCAGGATTAACCCTGAGCCAAATGCCTGCAAATGATCAATGTAATATGTAGACAGCAAACTATCTAGGCTAGTTGTCTAACTAAAGCTCACATGAAGGTAGCTACTAGACATACTTGAATACAATAAAGAAAAACCTTTTTTTTTTCTTTAGAAAGCTTGCTAGAATTGTTTCAAGGTTTCCTTTCAAGTTTGCTCCTTTCTACTTGCCTGGTCAGGGTTATGTTGGTTTAACTTAGGCTACTAGTGTTTATATTTATAGAAACAACTAAATAAATTTAGGTTACATTCACATTACCAGCCTGAAGTGACTCAAATGCAATAGTTTTACCCTAATATGACACAGATCAGATTTTTGGGGGGGGCAATATGTATAGATACAATTTAAGTCCTAGATCGGATACAATGTTGTGATAAAGTATTTTTTCTTTTTTTTTAAATGAGTCTTTTTTGTTGCATATTTTTCACTTAAATGATTGAAATCATTAAACCAAATTTTATATTACAAAAAAAAATGAAACACAAAGATAAATACAAAATGCAGTGTTTAAATGAATTATTTAAATTATGCTTTATTAAGTGAAAACTTGTCCAAACCTTCCTGGCACAATGTGAAAAAGCTAAATCATGAATTATCCAGATTTTTGGAAAGCTAAATTGGGATTTAACTTGCCACACCCAGCCTGATTACTACCTGGACTGTTGAATCAAGAATCAGTTGCATAGAATCTGACTGACAAAGTAAAGCATGCTAAAAAATCTCAAAAAGCAACACACACTCTCACTTAGAAGAACACAATCTAGCAATTTCACAGTTTTCCCATCTTTCCTGCAACCTCAACAAGAAATGTGCCATGTTGTTGCTTGTGTTTGCACATTTGCATAGGCATGCTGTCTTTTTATGTTAAATTATGGTGTTCATTTGTCTTATCTAGTCAGCTAATTATGTGTCTAAGTTAGTTAGTTCTGTTAATTTATGTTGTGTGTAGCACCTTGGTCCTGGAGGAAGGTTGTTTTGTTGTACTGTGTACTGAACTGTATATGGTTGAAATGACAATAAAAGCCTATTTAACTTGACTGGATCAGTCTGAAAAGGGTTACCAAGCCATTTCTAAGGCTTTGGGACTCGAACAACCCACTGTGAGAAAACCTGTGAACCTTCCCAGGAGTGGCTGACCCACCAAAATTACTCCAAGAGCAAAATGATTCATCCAGGAGCTCATAAAAGAACCAAAAGCAACATCTAAAGAACTGCAGGCCTCACTCACTTCAATTAAGGTCAGTGTTCATGAATCAATAATATGAAAGAAACTGGGCAAAAATGGTATCCATGGGAGAGTTCCAAGGCGAAAGCTGACCAAAATTAACTCGAAGGCTCTTGTCATATTTGGAAAAACAAAAAACATCTTGATTATTCTCAAGGCTTTTGGGCAAATATTCTGTGGACTGATGAGACCAAAGTTGAACTTTTTGCAAGGTGTATGTCCCAATACAAAAACTAACACAGCATTTCATATAAAGAACATCCTGCCTACAGTCAAGCATGGTGGTGATAGTATGATGGTCTGTCGCTGCTCTGCAGCTTCATGAATTCTACCAGAAAATCCTGAATATGTACGGCCATCAGTTTGTGACATCATCAAGTGCACTTGGGTTATGCAGTAGGACAATGATCTGAAACACACCAGAAAGTCCACCTCTGAAAGCTCAAAGAAAAAAAATAAGGTTTTGGAACGTCCTAGTCAAAGTCGGGATTTAAATCAGATTGAAATGCTGTGGCATGACCATAAACAGGCCATTCACACTGAAAAACTCTCTAATGGGGCTGAATTTAAACTATTCTGAAAAGAAGA
>JAAGKR010010205.1:0-22500 GCA_011419295.1 Clarias macrocephalus | reverse complement strand
TCTCTCTCTCTCTCTCTCTCTCTCTCTCTCTCTCCCATCCTTTCATCTTGTCCCTGATTAAATTCCTCAGAATCTATTAATAACAGAATCCTTAAAGTGAAAAGCCTAAATTTCTAACCAGCATCACCCCCCCCCCCCACACACACACACACACACACACACACACCCCATCTCATTAACAAAATTTTTCCTAATTTCTCGGTGCTGCCAGGATTTCCCACACATTTTCTTTTTTTTTTTTTGGTCTGTCCTTCCATTCTCCTCTCTTGATTCTGCACCAGTCTGGCACTGGTACCAGTAAACCACCCCACAAACACACACACACACACACGCCCACGCCCCATTGCTGCAAAGACACCGAGGAGCCAGCGTCCCTGCGCCAAACCTGAGAAGCTCGTATTGTTGGTGTGTGTACGGGTGTGTGTGTGTGTACGAGAGTTTCTTACAGTGTTAAATATCGTACCTGAATGCAGCTCACTGATCTGTTGTCGATTGAACTATTAGAACCTTTAGCGCATTTATAAATATATATATAAATATATAAATATATACATCTATTTTTCTTTAGGGACGGTCACAGAGTGTTAAATATGTATTACTGAAACACCACTCGCTCTTTAATTTTCTTTGTGTTTTTTTTTTGTTGTTGTTGTTTTTTGTTTTCTCCTCTTCCTCCATTTTTACTCCTTATGTTCAGATTTCGGCCTTGAATTGTTTTAGTTGTGTAGAAGAGCAGCGAGAGAGAGAGAGAGAATGAGAGAGAGGGGGATTGTGGGATTGTGGAGGTCTCTGACTCAACCAGACTTTGTTTTGTTTTGTTTTTTTTTGTGGTGAGCCTCGAATTAAATGATGACCGAAAGTCAAACTGGGTTGGAGAAATGACAAATGTTTAATTATTTTAAAAATAAAGACATATTAAATTAAACCTGTTTTGAGATAAAAGGGCATTGCATTATAGTCTTATTTGTGTGTGTGTGTGTGTGTGTGTGTGTGTGTGTGTGTGTGTGTGTGTGTGTGTGTGTGTGAGAGAGAGAGAGAGATGCTCTGGACACTGTGAGCAAATGGTGAAAATATACAAATCTAAATAAGACATCAATAGAATTGGAATAAAATTGAATTGTATAAAAAGTGTAATTTTTAAAATCATACATTTTAACCTTTTAACCAAAGTAATTCTTGTTTTATTAAATCAATTTTGTTATTTTACCACGTTTGTAGTGCATTTTATTTGATCTCAACATCAGTGGGTTAAACCTGCTAGTATTTATTTATATAGATATTTACAATTGTTATATGTAACATGCCTAAAATCTAGATAAATACAGGGTGGGTGAAGAGTAGCTTTCTTTTGTTTCTAAAAACAAATTTATTGCAGATGTATTTTATTACACTGAAAGCAAATCTTTAAATTTCAGCGGATGCACCGGTGGCATCAACCAGTTTCCTTCCTACTGAAGACCGTCATTTGGGATATTTCTTTTCGACAAGCCTGTGGTGTCGCACCATTTATTTCTATCCAGAGTCGCTATTCATTTCTCTCCAAGATTTCGTATTGACGTGCGAGTCGGGGCGCTGCATAAAGCCGCCTCCAGCACATCACACGGCTGCTCAGTGGGGTGAAGGTCAGGGTGAAGGTCGGGGCTCCGCCGTGTCCGGTCCGTGTGTGAAAATGATGTCTCGTGCTCCCTGAACCATTCTCACACACAGTTTGTCATATTGGAATACGGTCGTGCCGTCGGAGAAAAAGAAAACCATAAAGAACCCAGAACCCGTGTTCTGCATGGGCCGGCTGCTCGGGCCTCATTCCAGCCTCCTCCACTATAACGGTCGACCGATGTCACGTGTTTAGTGTTTAAAGTCTAAAGATTGCGCTTTTGAGTCCCTCCATGAGACCGAACACCCGAATTAGGGTTAAACTTTCAATTAGTGTTTAGGGGTTGAGGTCGTAGCGAAACCGCTCTAATCACAGCAGTAATCATCCGGTGGAAGTCCGTTAACTGTTAGCTAAGTTAAATCCAGGTAGTGAAATTGAGCAACGAATATATATTTTTTATATATTTTGAAACAATTACTAATGAATATATTATTGTATGGTCTTGTACATGGACACAGTTTGCAGTGACGGAACTAAATATCCGTATTCTCAGCTGTGGATGTTGGAATTTGGACTAAAAGGACAGTAGATTGTGTTCCCCCTAACCCAGGTGGTGTACAGTAATAATACTCCATACAGGGTTTTGCCCCGGGTTCAGGTGTGACGCTCTGAGCTTTAGGTGTAGTAGGTGATGAACAGTGGAGGAGAATCAGCTGGAAATAAGCCTGGAGGTTTAGTTGCTCTGTGTTAAAGAGCTCGCCGGTTCAAATCTGATGTTGTGTGAACTTTCGCACGCACCTACGTCCATAAAACAAACCCTCTCATTGTGTGTCTTTGTTCCTTATATGGTAATACTTCTTATAGCCCGTGTCCGGAAGAATACACAAGAGAACGTACAAATCGCTCGCTTGTCTGACTGGAAAGTGCGAATCGGCTTCCTATCTTCTTCTCCATATGACGTACATGTTAATGAATGGATCCTGTTCTTTTTGATGTTAAAAGAACATCAAAAGGCTTAAACATGCCCTCTGATGATAAACACTGTCTGTTTGTCCCCGTCTCCCGGTTCAGGCCCGGCCCGTAAGCGCATCGAGTTGCAACGGACGCATCAAGCAAAACTCACTCCCTCACTCACTCACTTATTGTCTACACAACGCTTTTTCCAGTATTCAGGGTCACGGGAGTCCTGGAGCCTATCGCAGGAGACTGAGCACATGAGGCGGGGTACACTCTGGACAGGGTGTTTGCACACTCACTCACACACTCTGGGCAGTTTGGGAACGCCAGTCAGTCTAATCTACATGTCTTTGGTCTGTGGAAGGAAACCGGAGAACCCAGAGGAAACCCACCAAGCACGGGGGGGAAGAAGCAAACTCCACGAACGCAGACCTGAGAAGGGACTCGAACCCTGGACCCCATCAAGCAACAGACGGTGTGAAAAGCATGTCGCCTAAAGGGTATCAAATCCCTTTGTTCCAGCAAAGTGAACCAGGTGCTAGTTCATGTCTGCTGCTGTTAGCGCCGGTTCAAGAGCGAACCTCCCAAGAACTGGCTTTGTTTATCCGCAGGCTAGAGAGTCACGTCATTATGCCACTGTATACTACGTCTCCAAAAACACATTCATGTGACATGCAGGTAATATCAATTGTTCTTGATTTGTGCCTTTTTGTATTACTTATCAAAGTGGGGGAAAAGCTTTGGCATGCAAATGTTGAGTATCTTCAATAATGCAGATTCCTGTATCTAGCCACTAGAGGGCAGCAAAACCAAAGGTTTCAGACTGTTAGCAATTAAAGCAGGTTTTTTTTTTTTTTTTGAATAAATGAAATAATCAAATACAGAGCCCAAAGATCTAAAAGGATTTCCCTCTTCAATTCAATCCACAAGTTCACACTGATATTGAATTTCTGTGATAGTTTGGATGACAACCAGTGGTTTGTGCATTATATCTGGAACGTGCTACTTGTCTTTAATTTTAATTTGTTAAAACCACATTCCGTTTTAGACCTCAGGGACAGAAAGACAAGAAGAAGAAGAAAAACAGACGACATCCTTACTGCAGACTGCCGTCCCAGATCCCACATCCTTGTTAAAGCATCCTTCCTAATTTATCCGGTCTTGGAACCGGCACTGCATCCAGTGTCTGGGGTTTGGGTGTTGGCTGGAAATCAAACACAGACCTTCCACATGGCAGATGAGAAAAAACAGACCACTGAGCCAACAATGCCCCACGTGAGCGTATAAGATCGAGGGTAATAAAGTCACACCTTAATAAGAGACAATGTGTATAATTTTTTTTTTCTTCTTGGTTATAAAGTCAAAGATACGCCCTAAAAATTACTCTTATTCACCTTCATTTCTGACCTGAGGGTGTGCAAACTTTTGGACTCATCTTAGTGCAGTAAGTGTTGGTTCGAGTAGTGCTTCCAGTCCATTAATTGGAGTGGAGGTTTAAAGAAGCTCTGCTGCAATTTATTGCTTTGATTGGCACATCAGGCACTCGATCTCGGACACAAGTGTAATTTGTGGATTGCTTTTCCTCAGCAGCGGCCTTTATTACTCCTGATAGAGGAAATGGTGCCAAGCACGCTTTCACCTTCGCCAGCACGCCGCGGGCTGCGACGCTATACATCTCATTATATCGTTTAATCAAAATACTTTATGACTCGACTAGCAGACTGTTAATCCATGTGCTGGAGCTACACTCTGATGAACGAACTGCTACAGTAACACCTGCAAGAAGATCATCCCTCATCATCATCATCATCATCATCATCGTCGTTGTTGTTGTTGAGGCAATGACAAAAACGAAGCAATGGATATAGTAAAGGAAGTAAGGAAGGTAGAATTGGAAGAAGGAAGGAGGAAACCTGTGAAGCACTAAATACTAACTGAGTTATTATAAGAGTTCAGCTGTGATGAAGGAGGAAAGTGTAATAAAAAACGAAATCCAGTGCAGAAAAATGGAAGGAAGAAACGAAAGAATGAAAATTCCAGAAGGAGAAAAGGACGTGAAAAGGGAAGGAATGAAGAGTTTCCAGAACATTCTGAAAGTCGTTTATAAAAGAAGTGATGAGACAGACAGTGGAAGAGACAAACGTTTAAAAGAAAGGAAGGTAATTTATTCAGCAAGGGAGGAAGTAAAGTTCAGTTCGGTTCAGCGTTTATTCATCACACATACATCACTGCACAGTTAAATTATTCTTAATTCTTCACGTATCCAAACTTTTTTTTATTGTAAGGGTCAGAGCTCAGTGTCAGCCATGATACAGCCCCCCTGGAGGAGACAGGGTTAAGGGCCTTTCTTAAGGGCCAGAAAGCTGCCGGAGCTGGGACTCGAACCACCGACCTTCCGATTAGTAACTCGGAACCTTAACACGCTGAGTCACCACAGCAGTAAGGATGTGAGGACAAGGAGGGAAAAAAATGTAACCTATTAGGCAATGAAAATCTTTTGGGTGGTTTCTGGACTATAACAGTTCCACCATAAAGAGGGAAGAACAGAGGAAAGAAGGAAAGGAAGGAAATACGGAAATAAGGATAAAAGAGAAATGTTCAGGATGATGAAGTTCTCATAGTTATGAGGTAGTGATGAGGAAAAGGAGAAGTTTAAAGGGATGGAAAGGAATTCAGAGAGGAAGGAAGGAGATATGGAGGTTGAAATACATGAAAGGATGGATGGAAATATGTTTCTGGGAAAGAATGAGGAATATATGACAGGTGTTTGAAAGGTAGGAACACGGGTTGGAAGAAAGGACGCGTGGATGTTCTGTGAAGCTCGAAGGAAGGAGAAACATTTCAGAGTTTTTGGCAATAAGTGCATATCGGCCAGTTCCACTATGACGAGGGACGTTCAAGTAAAAGGAAGATCGGATGGAGGAATGGAAGGAGGATGGGACTGATGAGAAGATGCGAAAGGAAAAGAAGTTTGAAAGAAATGAATGGGATTTTCAAAAGGAGGAAGAAGAAGAGAGGCTTAAAAGGGAATCATTAATGTTGGACTGAGGATTTTCTAAGGAAGTGTTTTATTCACAATGATACATATAGTGAGCACCACTAGAGTGACTTCCTTCACTTTTGAAACTTTTAAAAAAAGTAAAAAAAATTTTTGAATAGGTTCATCAGGAGCACAAGTACCTGCTAATTTATTAGACTTTATATCTGCTTTCTTGATGGTACACAAAAGAGAAGAACATCAGCGTGCACATGTGTTTAATACAGCAGCTTCGCCTTCTTCTTCTTCCCCTTCGGTCTGGGTCGCAGTGTGAAACGAGACCCTGCAGATCACCCGTGACCCTGACTTGGAAAGCGAGGGATTCGTGTTATTTTGAAGCTCCTGAAGCCTTATGGAAGGTTACGGCTTTCCCACTGCTCCCCTTAAAATAACACCCGTGGCCCACACACTTGCCTCTGCTGCTTTACGACCGAATGTCTCGCTGCGCTGTTGTGTAACAGACCTTTAATCACTTGCGGCAAGTTTAGTTATTATTCTAGAACGCAATCTTAAGCCCAAAAAAACACAAAAGGAAGGATATTGATTGAGTTTACACTTTGCGGTTTCGACCAGAGGGTAGATGAGAGTCACAGAAGTTGATTATTGTCCTATAACTGCATGACATGGAGGGAACTCAAATGTGCTTGCAGTTCAAAACCAAGGAATCGGGGCGTTCGAGTCAAACCGGGACTTTCTGGTGAATCACTTTCTAGTGATTGCCTTATCAGAAGTCTTCTGTAAATATCAATCTGATAAAACGTTCTGCCTTTACCAATTATGTCCAGGCACTAGTGAAACTCTGGGATGAGTGCATTATATAGAGAGTTTTTACTGATCTGTTATTCTGCTCAGTCAAAAGTCCCACTTTAATTTGAACACCTCTCACATATTGTTTTGTTTGTTTGTTTGTTTGTTTGTTTGTTTTTTGTTTTAACCAAACCATTTTTTGACCATGTCAGAATGATGCATGTTCGTCATGTGATACAATAAATTGAATCCAACCTCCAAACAATGCTTTGTTTCTATCCTGCTATCCTATTTTATAATTTCCTCATTGTTGGTCTTTTTTTTTTCTTTTATCCAGAAGGCTGTAATGTGTCGAGGAAGTTGTGTAGGCATGTGAATATTAAAAGCACTCCAGACTGAGTCTCATCACCTCTCCTTCTGTTGCTTTACTAACTCCAGCACTTGATACACATGATGCTTTATTCCCAGATGATCTGTTCACCTCCCACTGCTTTCTATCATCGGACTCAGAAATGTATCCCGGGATCAATGGGTTTAAGGCGAGACGTTGTGGGCAGAAAGAGTTTCGCTTGTTTTGCATAAATACATTTAAATGTAAGATCTAAGATGGACTGGGAGAACTGTTCTCGACCCACCTTTAAAAGAATTACCATACGGACCTGCAGCGTCTCCGGAGAAATCGTTCTCGATAATATAACGACTGAACAAGGTCAGGACCAAAGTAGCAGAATTTTTGCTCCTTCTTTTCTCGGACTTAACTTTTTTTTTTCTTGTCTCTCTCTGCACCTCTGAGCATCGTAAATGTTTTAACACACCTAATGCACTCGCCAGACTCACACAGTGAAGGCACTTAGGCATATCAGATCTCTTTCAATTCAATTAGGAGTAAATGCACGTATACAGTAAGCAACATGACAAGCACATCTTTTTTGTTGTTATTTTTTTATTATTTTTTTTCTTTAGCCAGAGGAGTTTTTGCACTTTGAGGATTGTAGATATGAACAGAACACGGTTGCGCCCAGGTACCCGGACATGCCCTGGAGATTTATTTTCTTTATCTAGTGTCAGGAGGAACGAGAGGGAGATCGATACACCACGTCACAATTTATCGTGTGAAGCAGGCGTACAGGTGGGGCTCGACTTCCCTGGAGGCCTGGTTTCCTCGAAGGCATCAGATCGGTGTAGAATTTGACAAGTTGGATGTATAGTACACATCTGTCGACTGTCTCTTTCCTCGCCTCATTAGATACCTGGCAGGGCGATTTGACGTGCCTCCAGCCATGGGAAACAAAAAACTAGAAATAATGATGTAGATCCATTGATATTCTGCTCTTCTCCAACTAGCGTTTAACTGCCTTTTCACTTTAGCAGATCAGTCTCTCTGAAGGGGTAAAAGTGCCATTATTTTTGTTTTGGGAGCTATCCATGGTGCTGGGAGTGCTGCCGCAGTCGGATGTGGAAGTTCCCTTAAATATTACATGTTACTATATTTATAAAAGGGTGCTAGTTTTTTCCCTTCTCTGACACACCGTATCAGATAGCTGGCACAGGTTTTACAGACACACACACACACACACACACACACACACACACACACACACACACACACACACACACACACACACACACACATGCAGTACTGTGCAAAAGTCTTAGGTGCCATATTATCTGTAGTACAAATTTTGCTACATAAGGTTATAAGTGTCTGCATTATTGTGTACAAGACCTTTCCCTAGAAAGATGCACTACAATTAATAAATAAATAACATTACAGTGACATATTACATGACAGACCAGTTTTCAGATGGGAAAAAAAAATCAATAATGTCGACTCCTGGGTTTTGCCTGAAAATAGAAAGGAGCGAATGTGATGAAGTTACCAAAAGAACTCATATTCTCCAGCACGCTAAGTAAAACCCAACAGCTGTTTCACTTAGTTTATTGTTTATGTTATTACTTCGTGATTTTTATAGAAGTTTCTTTTAATGTAGAAATGTTTTCAAAAGCATCATTACATATGGCTTTTGTCTGGATGTTCCCAAGACTTTTGCAGGGTGCTGTAAATAAAACAGCTGTTAGGTTTTACTGAGCGTGCTGGAGAATATGAGTTCTTTTGGTAACTTCGTCACATTCGCTCCTTTATATTTTCATGCAAAACCCAGGAGTCGTCATTATTGATTTCTTTTTTCCCATCTGAAAACTGGTCTGTCATGTAATATGCCGCTGTAATGTTATTTATTCATAAATTTTAGATTTTAGTGTATCTTTGTAGGGACTGGTCTTGTACATATATATATATGGTTAGGGCCTCATCCAAGGGTCCAACAGTGGCACTCCAAACCGTCCAACCGTCCAATTAGCAACCCTGAGCCTCGCCTGCCTGAGCCACCGCCGCCCCCAAAAATCCTGATAAATTAAAGATTTAGTTAAATCCCCAGTGCTGGGTGTTAACTAGTGAATTTCAGAGCAGTCATCTCTTAACCCTCCTCATGTTTGCTTTTTGAAAAATGTTTAGCCGCCACTTTCAAAAAGTTTAAACACAAAATTACTTATGGATTTTTAAACAATATTTTATTATTGCATTAGTACAAAAACATTGCTCTTTTCCAGATATCAGTGTTCCACCACAAAATGAAATGTTACAGAAAAGCACTCGCATGCCAGAACATACTGTATTATCATATAAGCGATCACTTTTAGACAAAATACAATATGGAAGCTGCCGGGTTTTGCATGCAAAAAAGAACTTTCACGTCTTGTTTATATGTTTTTCTCTCAGCTGTTTGATCAGCAGGTGAAGGTTGACTGAACTAAGGATCCAGCGGTAGCAGCGATACTCTTTCCTCAGACTCGGCTGAGGTTGCACACTCATCTGGAGTACGTCCGCGCTCTCTCTGCGCCCTCTGTGCCCTCACACCCTCCGCTGTGGGCATTAGTGGGCAGGCGTGAAGCCCGCGTGCTGAGATTCCTCCAGAGCTGAGTGTTGTGTTTGCGTGGATCTTGACTCGGAGCCTAAAGATAGTAACGGTGGGCAGAGTTAGCATGCAATTAACGCTGGCATGAAGACAAAAAAGAGCAGAGGAGTATTCGCTCCTAATGCCACAGAAACAATGCCTCATCGCCGTCTTACACAACAGTGCTGGCAATGATGGGAAACGTTATCTCCGTTCGACACCCTGGCAAGCACAAAAAAAAAACAAAAAAAAAAACACAGTAGTTGCAAATAAAATTTTGATTTATGGAATGCAAGTTGTCTATAACCTTCTCTCACGTATGCATGCCACTGATGGACGCTTAGAAACCTTCAAAACTCTGCTGAGAATGTTTAATTATGAAGCGATCCACTGAAGGACTTTTTTTCTAAACATGTTATACAGTTTGTGATTCTTGTGGGCGTGGCCTGACTCACTAGCACGTGTACACATCACATGTCATTGTTTATTGGCGTCAAAATGCAACATCGTGGTTTTATTTCTATTTTCGGGGGGAAAAAAGAATTAAAAGTTGCGAAGAGTTTAGCAGAGCCGATGGTTCTTCCATGTTCTACTCGCATTCAAACTTGCTTTGTGGTTTTCCGGCACCTTCACCCTGGTGCTCCACTTCCTTTAGCTGCTGGGAATAATTCCTACATGGAAGCCATAGGGAAAGAAAAACCACTCTGAGGACATTCATTCTCACCCTCCAGTAAATTATCTCATTTATACACATTAGAAATGAAACTGTAATCATTAAGATGCGGTTCATCCAGGACCCTCATTCACAATTTATTCCAATGAACATCCTTTCAACACATTTAGTACTGAGCATCTTTACTCTTGATTGTAACACCTCTACTATCCAGTAGGGCTGTTGGACATTGAGATGTTTTCTTTGAGTTTGAAATTAAACTGTCTTGGATTTATTGGAATTTGTAATTGGACTTGTTTTGGTCTTTGGGCTTATTAAATGTCATCTTTTTTTTCAATTGAGAATTTGTAAAAATGCAAAAATAAAAGTCTTGGCCTAGAAAAGAATTTGATTGAGTTTGATTAGAATTAGATGGTTTTGAGTCTTGATCTTGTTTTTTCACTTGGACTTGACCATGACTCGGTCTTGTTTTCATCTACGTTGGTTCACTTTTGAGTCTTATTTCCTCCTCAGTGGGCCTCTCCTCTCTTTGCCATTGTTGATCTGAATCCACATCTGGATTTATGTAAAGCTGTGTTGTGACTGTGTTATCCGTAAAAGCACTATACAAGTAAAACTGAAACTGAAATGATCTGAACATCTTTACATCCCACACACAGACACACATGGTGTAAAATTACAGCAATAAGCCATGACGTTAAAAACATTAACATTGAGACCGCCAAGGTTCTGGGTTCTGCTTGTGCTCTTTGGGTGGCTCTGCTCCCCCGGGGCGTGGCTCCACAGGGCCTCCGGTGTGTACTGTGGTCTCTGGCATGGAGACGTTGGCGTTGAATATTTTGGGTGCTGTAGGATGCGCAGCGGGGTCTCTGTGGGTTCAGACTTGTTTGCCCGGCGCATCCCACGGGGTGTTTGATCAGATTGGGAACTGGGGAGTCTGGAGGCCGCCGGGTCGGTGGCCTTGGCCTGTTTGCTCGCTGGGCCCTGTGTGTGGAATGCTGCGTTGCACTACGTGTTCTTATGCCTTTCTACCAAGTCCGGCAATGGCTTTTTTGGGGGGATTTGGGCTTTCTTGCCTCTTCTATGGGATCGGACCGGACGGGCTGGCGTTTGATCCCAGCGGGTATGATTGAGCCATGATTGTCCTTCCTCAATTTGTGTAAATGTCAACCTTTTTTTATTCGGCCAACCAGTACTATGGTAAATTGTGATGAACAAGAAGCTTGTGCCTTTTTGTGGGCTTCTCCATGTGCTTGGGTTGTGATCTGCTTCAAAGATGAATACACAAACTGTTTTTCTCTCCAATTTGTTGTTGTGTTGAAGTTACAGTACTACACAAACGCTTCTGCTTCTCTCTCTCTCTCTCTCTCTCTCTGAGACGCCAAGGCCACTGACTTATCGACTTGTCTATTTTTAGACACATTAGGTGTTTGATGTCTGAGGCCTTTTGATATCTAAATCTGCTTGGCGGTCAGAGAGGGAGACAGACTCGCTGGCCAATTAGCGCTGCAGTCAATGCAGAGAAATGGAGCCGTGCAAGGATATGCAAGTGTGTGTGTGTGTGTGTGTGTGTGTGTGTTTGAGAAAGAGATAGAGAGAGAATATGAATACTGTACGGCTTGTTATGTGTCTGTGGAGGTACAGTAAGGTCACTAACTCCTCATGCCAGAGACATTTAAAGGGGCGATTAATTATTCAACACTATACCCAGATGATTCACCACCTAATATCAATCTCTCCATGGGATTGTTTCTGTGCTGGTTTGATTCCAAAAAAACGCTCCTCTTATTCCAAAGAACTTAAGAACTTGACATTAACACATTTTCCCCCTAATAGCTGTAAGTCAATTTACATAGCTGGGAAGAAACCATTCATTAGCGCTGATGTATTTCTGTTTTCCAACTGCATTTCTCAAAATATTACACACACTTCGACAATTTCCAGAATCAAAAGGGAAACACTTAAGTAAAGGGAAGCTGGTATATTCATTCTGAAAATGTCAGAGTAAATAACACATGGTTAAAACAATTATTATACAGGATAAATAAAATCATATTTTATTGGCTCAATTTATGCAAAAGAGAAGTCAGACGTAAACACTGGCTCTACATCTTTACATCTTTTCTTATCTGGAAATTTGTTAGGTCTATTTAATAAAGATATTTAAATATGCAATAGTGAGTTAAAAATGATCCGCACTCCTGTTATATTAAAGCTTCTGTTGGCCGTACTGTCTTATCAGCGCTTTCCGTTCGAGGCTTCTGTCTCCCCAATCAGTGCTGTGCATCAGTTCATTAACAACTTCGGGACGAGCAAAAATGGACACCACACTTGTGATTTGCACAAAAAAACAGCAGCGTCAAGTGAATTATGTGTTTTTTTTTTGTGGGTGCTGAAACACCCCACCGAACAGTGTTTGGATATCTGCAAACAAAATGTGAAGCGATAGGTGGCAGATTCCGAAAGTGAATCATTACTGGTGACGAGACACGGATTCATCACTACGAGCCTGAGAGGAAACGGAATATGAAACGGAAACATCCTCAATCACCGGCCGAGAAAAAGTTGAAGGGTTGAAGACTGAACTTCAGATTAAACAAAGAGAACCGCTAGCCGAGGGCGTCATGCACACTTGCACGTCTGCACACTTCTGCACACACTCACGACACTCTGAGCTGTTACAGTATCCGCTCTATAGTCCTGATCTCACTTCATTACACTTTCACCTGTTCGGTCCCCTGAAAGCAGCGCTGCGAGGACAAAGATTCACTTCTGATGAAGAACTGAAGACAGCGGCGCATTCGTATCTCGCAGCTCAGACTGAAACATTTTTTAATGAGAAAATACGAAAGCTTGTTGACGGACGGACAAAGTGTATTGAAAAGCAATGAGATTATGTCAAACAATGACATTTTTGTCTTTTCTAAAAGTTAATTGAAATAAATTCTACAGGTTTAATGATCTATTACATACACCTTACACTAAATACTCATAAGGTTTTAAATTTTGTTTTATTTTCTAACAAAAAAATGGAATTCATGTCTGATGTTCTAAACTAACTCGTACGGTTTAAATTCAACAGAGTTCGACAGAGCTTTAGTGCTCAGACAAATACACTCCCTGTTCGGTAATCGGAGAGAGAATCACAGATGAGAAATGGAAAAAGTCGATCAGATAAAGATGAAGTTTTGTCTTAAAACGACTCTGGCGTGTTAAAATTCACTTCTACCACGTCAGCGCTGTTATTTCAGCCAAAGTGAAAATATGAACTAATCCCAGTAAAAATATTCACTTTATCTTTCTAATTAATATCTATTGGTGCAGGTGTTTGTTTACATTGAGACAGTAGCGCATTAGTAGATTATTTTACAGTAGATTATTAAATCCCACACATAACTGTTCATAACATCACTTTTACTCTTTTTATTTAGATTCACTGATGCTGCAGATTAAACTTCAGGCAGAGATCTGAGGACTGCAGAAGATTCAGTCAATTCTGTCCAGACAGTTTTGTGTGATGTTGTGACATAATCTCACTAGACAGACAAACAGACAGAAAATTGTTCCGAGGCCTCTGGTTTCTGGTCCTCCAGTGTATGAAGCGTAAAAAAATATCATTGATGGAGCAAATTCTGACTAATGTACAGTCAAAACCTTTCTATTATTTACACAGATACAGTAATGTGAACAATGTGAAAAGGAGAAAAAAAAATTTTTTTCCCCCAAAATGATCCATTTCCCCAGAACTACACACTAATCTCAGTTTGATAGCAGAGAAAATCCCCGATTTTAGGAAAATTTAACCAAATTAAGTTTTTATTAGTATAATTTCAGAAATTCAGTAACTGGTGTAAAAATAAAAACAGGATGCAGTAGTTTGAACAGAATGTACAAAATAATTATTATTATTTAAAGTAATTCCTTCATTAAAACCTAATGCGCATGATGAAATACTCCATCAAAATAATAATGAATAAAAAAACACCGCACTCTGGAGCTCTTCTCGTTTGTGTCACGTTTTCCGCGGCAGCGTCACCTGGTCTCCATCGCGCGCGCAGGGCCAGACGTTTCCAGAAGCGGCGCGAGACATCAGCAGCGCGGCTCGCGCGCACCGGCTGGAGACCGAGCGCTCGAGCCTCCCCGGCTAGCGCGCATGCGCCTGTGGACTGAGTGCGCCTGAGCTCGAGCGCAGAGAGAGAGAGAGAGCGAGAGTAAGTGAGCGATGGGGACAGCGCGCGGCGGGGCGTTACCATGAGCACGAGCCTCTCCGCCGTCCCGGCGCTCCACGCCGCCGATCCGGTGCCCCGGTGAAGCGCGAGCCAGCAGCGATGCCCGGCGGGAAGAGAGGGCTCGTCGCGCCGCAGAACACTTTCCTGGAGAACATCGTCCGGCGCTCGAGCGGTGAGAAGCGCGTTTATTTTATACACGTAAATGTTTCTGGGTTTTGTTTTGCAATGACTTGCTGCAGAACCTGGACACAACCCGAAGTTCCCCTTTAATTGAATAATAATAATAATAATAATAATAATAATAAACGGGGAGTTGACTCGGGGGTGCCTCGTGCCTTCCAGGAAATCAGCTTTGTCACCGGCCAAAACACAGTACCGGTGCTGATTTTAATATTCTTAGATTATATATATACAGAAATGTGTGTGTCAGACCTGGCAGAGAAGCTACTTCTGAAGTTTATGCAACATGGGAGTGACCAGTCTCGCGTCCCTAAAAATTTCAAGTTGCTCACTTCAGCCGTTTTGGAGAGATGATTTTATATGTGCCCCAAAAAACAACATTTTCAGCGCTTCAAACAATAATAATTTCTAATGCTAATTATACATATTTCTTGAGTATTGATAATAAAACTGGTGTAAGATTCTAGAAGCGTATGACCTGTAAACAATTGCTGTTTACATAGATTTTTGGTAAAAGCTTAAAAGGCAAAATAATTCATGTTCAAATTCATGTTGCAATATCTTAACAATTTAGCACACTTATATAACACACTTCTTTTCATGTGAAATCTAACTTACCCAAGTTTCATATGAATGGCAATTAAGATCATTGAAATATTAAACTTTTAAAAGTTACAGACACTACATTTAGCAAATATGCGTATCCAATTCTGCTAATATAGTTGGCAAAAATATAAATGTGTTTGCATATTTACAAAGGAACGAAGCATGGATAGGGAGATAAAAAGCATTAAGTATTATGAAAAATGCTGTTATTTGATCCTATCTGAAAATTCACCCAGTTGAGACACTTTTTTAGAACGGATACCATGTTTTGGCCGAAACCCAACTTTTTCAGTGGTTTGATCAGGTGTGATGAATCTGACCTCCAGACTTCTCCAGATCATTGCAGTGTTATTGGGATTTTGCAAATACACTGATCTTAAAGGCAGCTGCAAGGAGTGAAGGTAGGGAGGACTGAGGGGTTTAAAAATTTTGGGTCAACTGTCCAGAGCAATGGGGAGCAGGGGAGTATAGTGGAGAAGAGAGTGCAGGCAGGGTGGACTGGGTGGAGAAGAGTAACAGAAGTGATCTGTGACAGAAATTTATTGGCAGCAAGAATGAAGGAGAAAGTTGACAGATGGAGACCAGCAAAGTTTTATGGTTTGGAGACGATGCCAATGACAAGAACAAAGCAGAAGGGGGCAGATCAGAAGATGCTGCGGTTTTGCTTTGGGAGTGACAAGAATGGACAGGATTAGGAACGGGTATATTAGAGGGACAGTGCAGGAAGGGAACAAAGTTAGACAGGACAGATTAAGATGGTTTGTGCATGTGCAGAGGAGGGATGAGGGGTATATCGGGAGGAGAATGTTCGAGATGGAGCTGCCAGACAGGAGGAGAAGAGGAAGGCCCGGGGGAAAGTTTATGGATGTGGGGAGGGAGGACATGCAGGGGGCTGGTGTGACAAAGGAAGATGTGGTAGACAGACTCGGATGGAGATAAAGTCTCCGCTGTGGCGACCCCCAACAAGAGCAGCCGAAAGAAGAAGAAGAAGAAGAAGAAACACTGACCTTAAAGGACATCAGCGATGCCCGGGCAGTAATGTCATTATCAGGGATCCATCGATGCTGAGCTCACCTGCATGCTTTTTTGGGGAGTTGTTGATCTTAATACTGATCCTCAGCTGAGTCACCAACCTTTCAGGAGTCTTGTGTTTAAAGGAAGTGTGGGCGTCTCAGTGCTTAGTGCTCACACGTCTCAAGTGCTCTCACGGTTCCCTCAAGACGATGTTGAGGAAATCTAATTGACCGTGCTCGTACAAACCAGACACCTATTATGGACGTCCTAGAAAACCAAAACATCCCAGACAGACATCTCCAGGACCAGGTTCTCATGTCAAAGCTGTCTTTAATTAGTGATATTGATCAGTAATGTCTTATTTCCTAGACATCTTAAGGAGATTTGAGTTTTAAAGATCGTCTACAGATGACCTGAGGGCAGGAATGCTACAGTATTAAAGGAGCTGCCCGCTTGTGCCACAAGGATATTGTGTTTTTATTTTATTTTTTATAATTTATTTTATTTTTTACTCAAATTCTGTTTGTTACTATGTCGCCTTTAAAAGTGGATAAAGATCCAACATTGTGCTCTTTTGTTTTTTAACAACCTTCCATTTTAACAGGGGTGTGAGGTTCAAACCAGCATGATTCTAAAGAAGGTGGCGAATTTTTCCAGAAACATTTAGCATTTACGTTTACACTAAACACAGCACTAGATAAAATAAATAGACCAATGTTACATTGATCAGGCTCTAACAGATCACCTTATTATACACTGAAGAAGGACAGCCAGCTAAGCAATGAACTCCTGTCTAGATCAGGGGTGTCAAACTCAGCTCCTGGAGGGCCGCAGCCCCACAGAGTTTTGTTCCAAACCTGCTCCAACATACATACCATGTAGTTTTCAAATAAGCCTTAATGACTTGTTTAGTTGGATCAGGTGTTTTTAATTATGGTTGGAACAAAACTCTGTGGGGCTGCGGCCCTCCAGGAGCTGAGTTTGACACCCCTGGTCTAGATGATTACTAAGTAAAAAAAAAAAGTTTGACTAGCATTACATCATTCTGTGGCAGCTGATTGGATATTATCAAAATACTCAGGTGCTGATTCGATTTGTATCGTGATTCTGTTAGCATAAAATTTTTTTCAAGCATTCTGAGTCATTCATATATATTTTTTAAATTTTGTTGCTAATTTTTAATGCAATTAATTTTGTTTTAATTAAGTTGTTTCTTCTAAAAGGTAGAATGGCTTTGATGAAATGATGAACAATATTTTTTAAAAACAAAAATAATACTAAACGGACGACTCAAACTCCAGTCACTGCAGCGAGAGCGGTGTTCGCTTTACCAATGGACCACTAGGGGGCAGGATGATCTGGATCATATTTGGGAGCTATGATGAAAACTTCGCTGTTAGGATGTTAGTCTGGATAAATGCTTCACATAAAGATTAGAATTTTGTTGTTTTGAGGTTGTATTTGCAATGTTTATTCAACGTGATCCCAACATCTCTTTTTTTATCAAAGTCTTTCTAACTTGCAAAAGCAACGTTGCCATACCATCGCAAGGTCGTTAAAACTATATCACAATCCCGCGTCCAGCTTCAGAGTTCCTGGTTGGGTTAATCATGCTCTGATAAATTAATGTCGGCACTGCAGACGCTTATGCTGCTCAATAATAAAAAACGAGGTACACGGTGAGCCTTGTTTGCAGCGCTGCCTGATTATCCAACTGTAAAACATTGTGGCTTGTCATTATAGTCTGTTCCAGAAGAGAGGGCTGATTCAGGCTGAGTGGGTCACAGTCGAGCTCACTTCAGGGTTCAGCCTTGATTTCATCTGCTTCCTGCAAAAAGATGATGGGTTTGTTATATTGCTTTAAAAACAGTGTAATGATGATGTTTTTGTCGCATTCACACGAACCACTTGACTAAAGGCCAGCTGAAGACGGCATGTAGACAATCTATAACAGTACTTCTCTCACTCAAAAAACAAACCAAACAAATGAAGAACCAAATAGGAACAAATTAGCAATCCAAAGTTCGTGACATCTGTAAATTGGTGTTTGGGGCTCAATCTGCTCAAGATCAGTCTTTACCTCTCAGAACAAATATTGTTTTATCTCATTATTTTTTTTACACCACCTTTGCCAAGCATTTTTCTTTCCCATCTGGAAGGGACAGTTGCATATTTAGTAAAAACTAATGGCACCTGCTGCATGTTTAAAATGAGAGCTGGACATGTTGCAGATTTACTTTTCCTCGGTGTTTTATTGCGTATATTCAAAACATCGCGACAAACAAACTGCAGCAGCGATTACAAAAACTAAGCCTGAGTCAAAAACCTGTGAGTTAATGTTGGTTTGTTTGTAAATTTGCTCTTGTGTTTTCTTATTTGTTGTTAAATATTCAGGTTTTTATTTATTTGTTTGTTTATTTATTTATTTATTTTGCATTTTCTGTTTTTCTCTTGTATTTTATGGTTTGTTGTTATATGTTTTGATTTGCTATGACATTTTGTGACTTGTACGTTTTCTGGGTCATTTTCTGCTTTGCTGTTTTTCTGATTTATTTTTGCATTTTATGATTTGTTTTTAAGATTCTGATGCATTTTATGATTTGTTTTTAAGATTCTGATGCATTTTATGATTTGTTCTTGTGCTTCCTGATATGCTGCATTGGTTTGTATTTTTATTTTGTTCATGCTAGAGAAGCAAAGATGGGCGTTTAAAAAAAATGTATTTTTTTATTTGATCGACTATAACCAATCATCAGCCGATTTCTCTTACATATAACTAAGACTTTTTTCTGGGAGCCGCTCGTACTGTTATTCATCAGCATCGCCTTATAATTTTTAATATCCTGAAACCAATGAAAAAATATGCAAAAGAAAAAACATTTATTTTTAAAGCCAAAGTTCACAGTTTGTATTTATGTTTAAAATATAAGTATCCTATATATAACATAAAACCCTTTTAATTGCAAAATGTAAATACTGTATGAACAACACCAACCAGAAATCATAAATAAGTCTAAAATAATTATTAAATTACTTAAAATAAAAACAATATACACTTAGAACAAAAATACTGTAACTGAACTAAACTGAACAGGTTTGATGTTAACTCTTACAGTATATATATGTATATATATATGTATATCGCAGTAATTTTACCTTTACTTTAATTGTTGGCTGCGCTCTCGGACACGAGCGGTTCACACACACATTAATCCGCGCGACCTCACCAGCAGCACTCGTGCGGCATTTCAACAAGTTTTTAATCAACATTTTGTGTTTTCATATTGATGATGATTACCCGAGTGTTGTGTCGAACACTAAAATATTAATATCCAACTTTATCTTACTGGCAAAATAATAGGTACATTTAAAATCTCAGACCCGGATGTATCAGTGCACATATCAGGACGCCTCCCGTACTTCATGTTCTCAGTAAAGAATATTGAATTGTTCTATAGAATTTAAGTAATCGCTCTTCAAGATGATCGAACCCAGCTGTATCAGTTGACAGTAACCTCCACACTCTCAATAACAACCTCATCTCCCCTCTCGTCTGATCCGACCACTCAGCATCATCAGTACACTAATCACCTCCTGATCATCTCTCATCATCTGCACCTGTTTCTCACTGGGTCAGGACTTAAGTTAGATGTTTATTATTTTTCTGTGTAAAAGACTTCTTGATGAATTCGTAGGTCACTGTATGACTTAACGAACAACAAACATTCCTGTGGAACTGCTCGGGTACTGAAAGTAATGAGAAAAAGGACTTTAGGAAGCCTGGAGAACTATCCATCAACATCACATTAAAATACAGGAAAGTCTGTCTGTTTGGAAATAAAACACCAAACAATGAGGGGGTCAAAACTTTCGCACAGTACTGTTTAAACTAGTATCTATATTCTGTTGATCAAAACGTCTATGAGCCTTGTGCAATGTAACAGCTAGTTAATAGTCCATGTTTTTTGTCCATTCAAGAAAAGTAAAAAAAAAAAAAAATCAATTGTGTCTGCAGTTATAAAACCTGAATCGGACAGAATCAATATTGGCTGGTCAGCCTTTAAAAAGAAAACTGGCATTGGCTAAGAAACGTACATTTATACAAGCAATCATAACTATATAATCTGGTGACGTACTGGTTAGCCCTGTCGCCTTGCACCTTCAGGCTCTGGGTTCGATTCCCGCCTCAGGGTCTGTGTGCATGGAGTTTGCATGTTCTCCCCGAGCTTGGTGGGTTTCCTTCAGGTACTCTGGTTTCCTCCCAAAGACAGACCGGTTAGGCTTATTGCTGTTTCCCGAATCGTTTTCCTTTTCCATATGATGTGGACGTGACGCAATTTACATGATTTCTTGATTTTTTTGTTGTCGTTTATTTTGATCCCCGGGATTGATTGTTGATTGTTGGTGTTTTTGTGCTGTCTGTATGTCACCTTCACAAACTGCTCAGTCTTTTGCGGGGTCATCGAGGTAACTCCTGTGATATGCTCCTGGGATATCATTAGACACTTAGGCTCAGCTGGCTGTTGTGATTCTTTCCAGTGTTTCCCTGTTTAACCCCGTCGTCTCCTCCCAGCCCGTCCTCGCTTCCACCTCTCCAGTAGGCGGAGACATCCAGATGCTCCCAGCTGTCTGGGGAACTGAGCTCTTCTTTCTTTCTTTCTTTCTTTCTTTCTTTCTTTTTTTTTTCCTTCTCTCCTCAGAGACGAGTTTCCTGCTGGGGAACGCTCAGATAGTCGAGTGGCCCGTGGTCTACAGTAATGACGGCTTCTGCAAGCTGTCGGGATACCACAGAGCTGAGGTCATGCAGAAGAGCAGCACGTGCAGGTGAGAGCGTGTGTCTCGTGTCCGGTTCTTTATTAGGGATTTCATACACACACACCGGTTCACACCTTGGGCATGAACACACAGTGTATATTACAAAGCACTGGAACTGTAGACTCCTTCCTTAAATGATAAAGAAATGTCTCCTCATGGGGGGGAAAGAAAAGTTAATAACAAAACGCTCCAGGTGTAAGAGCTGTTACTCTTGTTGGAGGTAATCAACACCTCCTGACCAATCAGGACCCACGAACTCACCAGCACTCTAAATCATCTGAATATATATGAACGTTTAAGCCCCTAGAGAGAGCTGACAAATTAAACCAGAAGCCAAAGTTGATGTGTTTTTGCTGACGTTTTGTGGCTCCACTTAAGGTGATTGAAGTGCCAACACAACGCACCCGACACACAGCGGCCGGAAGCGTGAAAGTAATAATTATTAGTTAATAGAAAGCCGTGAGAGCGTCGGTGTTTGTTGCATTTCGAGCGGTAGACACCTCCTCGGAGGCCAGGACGTAGCACAGAGCCTGAGGGCCCGACGTCCTCGGGGAAATCTGTTGTACCGAACGCAGGAAGAATCTTTTCTCCATGGCAACATGAGTTTTGGGTTTTTTTTTTCCCCCTCTCCTCTCTTCTCTGCTTTTTTCTATTGAAGGTTTCCTGCCAGCGTTCAGGCGTGGCTCGGCCTCAGGGGGCATGTGCTCTTGTTGATACTTTTCGTCGATGTCCCGCATGCACGGCGTGTTGATGTTTTGGTGCTGAGCTCTGTTCACCAGCGTTCCCAAGGTGGAGGTGCTGCTACGTGAAGCCTGAGCCTGTAATAGGATGAAAGAGATTTTTTTTTTTTTTTTTTTTTTTTTTAAAGTATCAAATACACAAATTTCCCAAAATTGTACAAGACATCTCAAACATCTAAGTCGTGGACAAATGTTTAGAGGATGACACAAATGTACATTTCCACAAAGTCCTCATGCTTCAGCGTTTTTTTAGTGATCTTTTTCTCAGATGTTACTATGGTATACTGGAGTGTAATTACAAACATTTCAAAGAGTCAGTATGAAGTAGTTAACTTTTCCAAGAAGTCTTTTTTCCAACATAATCAGTGTTTGGAGTTTGTCCACACATTTTCCCGTCTTGTTGCTTCTCAGCCGAGGGACTGGAGCTCACTCACAGTTCTTCATAAGAACACATGAATGAAGAATAGTACAAAAACATCCTCCGAGAGCAACTTCTCCCAACCATCCAAGAACAGTTTGGTGATGAACAATCCCCTTTCCGGCATGACGGAGCTCCCCGCCATGAGGCAAAAGTGTTTACTAAGAGGCATCGAAACTTCGGGCCAGGAAACTGCCCAGACCTTAATCCCATTGAGAACTTGTCAATCCTCAAACCAGCAAATTCCGACTCCAAGCAGTGATTATGTAAGAATGGGCTGCGCCATCCGAAGTTGACTGACAGCATGACAGGGTGAACTGCGGGGGCCTTGAAAAAGAAGATCAACACTGCAAATACTGACTGTTTGCATAAAATGGATGTAATGGTCAATGAAAGCCTTTGACGCTCATGAAATGCTTGTAATTATATTTTTGTGTGCAAGAATAACATCTGACAAAAAGATCGAAAAACACTGAAGCAGCAGACTTGGTGAAAATTAATATTTGTGTCATTCTCAAAACTTTTGTCCATGACTG
>JAAGKR010010204.1:0-23627 GCA_011419295.1 Clarias macrocephalus | reverse complement strand
TTTTCTTCACAAAGAAGAACCTCGCGGTGGCAGGTGAGGAGGAAGGCTGGATGGTGCCGTGGCAAAGGGCGTCAGAGACATCTCTCCATCGCCTAAGTCTCGGAGAGGGAGTAAAGATGGCCGTAGGGAAAGGACCAAGCTAGGCTAAAGGTCAGTCGTCAGGTCATAGGGGCGATGAGGAGGAAGGTGTGTGGCTCGTCTCTTGCACAACACTTCAGCCAGGTCTTGGTAGGTGACGGGGATGGCGTTGGTGTCGACATCAGGGGCCTGAGACTCCCTAGAACACGTCCCAGGAGGAGCACGCAGGCAGAGTTCGGTGCAGGTTGGCCCCCACTGCATCCATCCGATTTTGCATCCAGGAGATGAAAGGGACATGTTGGAGAACCCAGGGGTGTCCGAGGATAATGGGTGGAGATGAAATGGAGGTGAGGTGGAACCGGATTCGTTCGTAATGTTGGCCGATGACTAGGGTGAGAGGCTGAGTCTGAGTGGCATTGGGGCTGGAGGAAAGGGGCAGATTGTCGACAGATGTGATACGAACGGGCTGGGATGACGCCTCAAGTTCCACCCCCAGTTCTTTGCAAAAGAAGAGTCAATAAAGTTACGTGTGGCACCAGAGTCGATGAACGCAGTACTTCTGACCTGTTTGTGGTCAAACCGGAGGTGTATTTGGACCGTGAGACGGGTGGAGGTGGAGGGGGCCCGGTGAACTGCCCCGTTTGCTCACCGGGCCTGAGCGTTTCCCGGACGAAGTGGGCAGATGGCCCTGTGGTGCGCAGCTGACCCACAGTAGGCGCAGAGCCCTTCTCTGAAGCGTCGTTCCCATTCTGCAGTGGTCAAGGAGGCACGTCCTAGTTGCATGGGTTCCCCGGCTCCGGTGTCAACCACGGCGGGAGGTGGAGATCCGACGGGTGCCATGACTGTGTTGGTGAAGGAGGGAAGAATCTCAGGAACCGGGGTGTGAGGGATAACGGTGGTCGGGGCGTGGAGTATGAAAATGACTGGGTGGGCGGCAGGGCCTGGGGGGCTGGCCTCGGACGAGAGAGCAGGCGCTGGTCAATGCGGAGGGCGAGCTGGATTAATCCCTCCAGCGTTGCGGGAAGCTCTCCTCCGGCGAGTTCATCTTTTATCCATGACAATGCGCAGTCGGTCTGTGGAGTATCTGGTGGAATTAAAATCAAACGAGTTTCAATGCGGTTAGAAACACTGCATTTTCCATCCGTGCCATCCTATTTATCCGGTAGAGCTATGAAAACATCAGAAGGCAGAAAGGGGGGGGTGGCAGCAACAGACGCGACTTCCCCACGGAGCTTATTGATCAGCTCGGCATGCTGGTCAACCACATCACAGTTACTGTTACTGCTTTAGGCTCAGTTATTCTGTCACGGACAATCGGAGGATAAGCACAGAAGCCTTAGCAGTTAGCCCGTGTAGCGTGGCTGGTAAACCCAAGGCAGGATAAACACGCATTTAGTTAAAAAACTCTCTTATGCGAAGAGCAAGGATCTACACAAATAAATCGGCGTTCTAGCAACACACTCAATCAAAGAAGCAACCCAAATCGGTGAGTACTCACTGAATAGTCAGCGAAGCGTCGGACAAGGCATGGGCGACCTCAATGACTGAGTGATGTGAAGCGCCATCTTGTTTCCTTTTATGCTTCCTGACTCGCGACCGTATTACTTCCGGGTACTAGTGCTGGTCGCGGCGAGAGTGCGCATGACAAACTAGTTTTTACTGAGATTGCACTTCAGCTGTTGACGTGCCATCCAGGATAACTTTATACAGTAAGTCTGCCAGGCATGTCCACACCGAGGTAGCCATCCGCGGAGCTATCGCCATGCCATGTCATGTTCAGACAACTTTTGTTAATAACATGAATCATGATTCTGCTAAAAATTTCTCGCAGATACTGACATACAAACCTGGCATAAAAAACCTGGGATGACGCAAAGTGACATTTTCCTTTGTTGCAGTTTTAAAACCTAATTAGAGCTTAAGTCATAAAAAAATCCAGATTGCTATTGATCTCCTCCCGGGCACCCTCCCGCCCCCACCCAGGGAAAGGCTATACAGTGGAACCTCGGATTGCGAGTAACGTGGTTTACGAGTGTTCCGCAAACCGAGCAAAGATTTTAAATAATTTTTTATTCAGAAACCGAGCAAGTATTAGTTTACGAGCGCATGCTTCACACATGCGACTCTTATTTGGACACCGAGCCTCACTCTCTCACCTCCCCCCCCCCCTCCTCCTCCCGCCTCCAAACTCTGCTCGTGCGCGCGCAATTTGACACTGAAACACACACACGCACAGATGCTCTCTCGCCTTTTCACCCCTCCCGGCTTCACAAAGACACAGAAACTCTGCTCTGTCGTGATTCTTTTCAAAGGTAAGGTGCTGGTTCATTTGTTTTGTTTGTTTTTTTTTACTTTACAGCAGTGATTCCCTTAGTATGCGCTCACGCCAGGTCAGAGAGATTACTTTTTTTTCCTGTTAAAACGGTGTTTCCGTGTTTTGTGTGTGTGTGTGTTTGCTGTGAAACTTAAGTGATTCCTTTAGTATGCGCTCGTGCCAGTCTCGCTTTTTTCCCGTTAAACCGGTGTTTCCGCTGCATTTATGCGCTTGTTGTGAAACTTAAAAAGTGTGTCTGTTAATATACGCTCATGTCAGTCTCAGAGAGATTTCTTTTTTTCCTGTTAAAACGGTGTTTCTGTTGTGTGCGTGTGTTTGTTGTGAAACTGTTGTGAAAAAGCGAGTTGGGAAGAGGGAGGAGGAGTGTTACTGTGTAAAACGAGGCGAGGGAAGGGGCTAATTCCACACACACACACACACGGCACGTGCGCGCACCAATGGAAACACTTATCTGTCAGGATTTATTTGTACTTTTTTTAAAAGGTAAAGTGCAGGTTAATTTGTTTTATTTTCATTTTATAGATTGTATTAATTATTTTTATGTATTTATTTTTGTGGGCTGTGGAACGAATAACTTGAGTTTTCATTATTTCTTATGGGAAATGATGATTTGGTTTAAGAGTGTTTTGGAATACGAGCCCACTTCTGGAACGAAATTATACTCGTAATCCAAGGTTCCACTGTACTTGCTTTCTTCAAAGGAAAGGGAGGTTATGGACAAATATATTTCAGATTATCTCGCCGCTGGGATCAATCGCTCGTCTTCGTCTCCTGCTGGGTCTGGTTTCTTTTTGTAGCTATGAAAGACAAGATGCTTCGGCCATGTATTGATTACCACAGTCTAAACGAGATCACAGTCAAGAATCGGGACCCACTCCTCCTTATGTTAACGGCCTTTGATCTTCTACATGCGGCCAAATTTTTTTACGGAGCTTGACATGCGCAACGCCTTTCACTTAGTTGGAATCAAGGAGGGAGACGAGTGGAAGACAGCATTCAACACACCATCGGGTCATTACGAATACCTGGTAGAGCTGTTTGGTCTAGCCAGTGCTCCAGCCATTTTCGAGTCATTGGTCAACGATGTGCTCAGGGACTTTGTCATCAAAGTAGACAAACATGAAGATATCTTAATTTTCTCCTGGTCCCTAGAGGAGCACAGATTGCAGGCCAGCCAAGTCCTTCAGAGACTCCTGGAGAACCAACTGTATGTGAAGGCAGGAAAGTGCAAATTTCACTCCCAGTCGACTACCTTCCTTAGTTTTATCATCGCCATGTCGAAGATCCAAATGGACTCATCCAAGGTAAAGGCAGTAACCGACTGGCCTAGGCCAGCGACCCAAAAGGACCTTCAGCACTTTCTTGGTTTCCTTGTTCCTTGTTGCAGTAACTTCCCTAAATGTCAAGACCCAAGTCAAGCAGGCATTGAATCAGGACCCCAGCCCACCAGAGGCACCACCAGGCCGGCTATTTATTCCACCAACGGCAAGCTCCCATGTCTTAGAATGGGGCCATAACTCATGATTGGCCTGTCATCCCTAGCATTCATCTGACAATGTTTCTGGTGGCCTTCCATTAGAGAAGATACATGCCAGTTTGTCAGTGCTTGTGACATCTGCCCTCGCAACTACAAAACTAGTAATAAACCACCAGCCTCAGACCGCTCCCGGTTCACCGCAGACCATATTGCATCACAGGACTCTCAGAGTCCGAGGGCCACACCTGCGTCATAACTGTTGTTGATCGCTTCTCTCAGGCCGTTCTGTAGACTCATCGGGACCATTCTCAGCCTTTCATCTGGCTACCATACCCAGACCAATGGTCAGATTGAGAGAGCCAACCAAGATCTTGAAATGGCCATTCGCTGTATGACCTTCAAAGACCCACGTTCCTGGAGTCAAATGTTGCCATGGATCGAGTATGCACACAATTCGCTATCTTGAGCCTCTACAGGTCTCTCACCATTCCAATGCAGTCTGGACTATTTGCTCAAAGACGTAATCATCATAGGAGATTCGCAGTCAGACTCTACTTCCGGGTTTTTCGGGATTCCGTCCATGTCAAAGCCCCTCCACATCATCAGGGATTCCCCCTCTGTACCCAGAAGTCTCCAAACGCTCACCAAGCCACCATAGCAACACACTGCCAGCTCTGCCAGTATTATCAGATGCTTTATTTTACACATTAAAAGAACCTAAACTGCTTTTTGTATTTTGAGTCTGCTTTTGGGTTCAGTATTCTCTCGATTCTGACAGAAATAAGTGAAAAAATAGACTTTCAGAATAGAACATTAGAATAACTAAAAAAAAAAAAAACATTGTGTTGTTTCTGCTGGGTCAAATGAGATGTAGTGAGTAATTTACAAATGAACACACTACAAATGAACAACATGTAGTTTTAAGAGTTGTTTAATCGAGAAGGCATGTGTGTATAGCTCAAACCCTTAATTGGTTATTAAAGATAGTGTCTATTTAAGAAATTGCCCCAACGTTTTCGGAGATTTGAGCTTCAGGAAATCCTGAGGTGCTCTGCGCTCATGTACCAGCAAAACGCAGCCTCGTCTCGGAAAGAACTTCTGATAACGACCGCTGTCTTAGTGCACGTCTCTCACTGGTAAAATCAACATCCGCATACGCGTGTACTGTTTACTATAACACTGTGACCATGTGTGTGCATGTAAAACATTTTATTTTGTGTTTGCACACGTGTAAAGCAAAAGCAAGTCTCATTAAAGAGGTTCAAGATCCATTTTCTCTCTCTCTGTGTGTCAGCCGGCACTGCACTTTGTGCAGTGTGAGCACGCGTGCATCATTAGACATTGTGCCCTTTCACACACACCTCTCCTCCCCTCGCCTTCACACACACAAACACACACTCTGCTCTTCACTGAAACATGGCTCTGTCTCGATTCTTTTCAAAGGTAAAGTGCAGAGTAATTCATTTTATTTTTACTTTACAGCAGCCATTTTGTTAGTGTGCTCATTCAAGTGTCATCAGAGAGATTTCTTGTTTATTTTCCCAATAAAACAGTGTTTCCGTTGTGCGTGTGTGAAACTCAAATAAGAGAGGGGGAAGAGTTACTGTGTAAGACAAGAAAAGGGTCTCATTCCTCCTCTTCTCTTTAGCTTCACACACGCACACAAACACACGTACAGTAAGTAGACGAGGGGAATGTCTATTATCGCCGCGCTCACTGCCGCGACAAAACGACAGCGGCCAAAATAAATCAGTCGCATTTCAAAGCATTTGTGAAATGACCACCAGGTGGCGCAAAGTGACATTTTTCGTCATCTTGGTTTTAAAATATAATTAAGACATAAAGTCAAAACAATATGTTGTATCGAAGAAATACTACAGTGATGGTAATTTCCACATCTGTGTATTTTATACAACAAGCATGAAAAATCTGAACCAGAGCTATTGATATTTGCATTTGTAGTGAGTCATTTACAAATGAACACCTGGTTGGGTTATTTTGACCCAATAACTGGGTTTATTCTTTATTAACTGGTTTCTTCAAACGACGGACTGCAAAATGTTCTAAATATTATTATTATGTTACAAGTTGTCACTGAGTGTGACAAATCAATATCGCTCCTTGCTCACTCCGAAGCTCACTAGCTAGGCGGCCTCTCAGGCTAGTGCAGCCAAATCAATATCACTCCTCGCTCACTAGCTAGGCGGCCTCTCCTTCTGTTGGTCCACGAAGCAGCAGGACTATGGAATTAGGCACGGCTGGTGAGCTATCGCTGATAGCGTGGGGAGAAGCCCGATCCCTGTATAAAATACAGCGGGGAGTGTAGTTCGGGTTCTGTTGGGAGACTGGACTTCTCTACGTAGTCTAATCAGCGCTCAGCCACACGCATAAAGTTACAGAATGTGTCGGGACAGTTTACAGCTGTACACTGTAAACCCGATTAAGTTGTCAAAACTCAAAATGTTTGAGGTAATCAGCTACATCAAATTTTTCAAGTAATGGTGTTTCCAATTTTAAGTAAAAAGAACTATCAATTTTGGAGTTTGTTGAACTTGTTGCAAATCAAATAAATTGGTGCAGACAATCCAGCTTAATGCCAGGCCTTTCGCATGGCAGGCAAAACACCTACCACTGAACCACCAGTGCTCCATAGATTTTAACTTGGTGGAACTTTAAGGTGACAGTCACTGTTACTTAAATACTTACGATTACTTAAAATATCAAATTTGTTCAGCTAACTTGAAAAGTGTCATTTCTACAAAATCATGAATACCAAAAAGTTCTGAATACTCAAAAAGATCTATGAATTTGACTAATTGCAATTATTTAAGTTAACAGTACTCAATGTGTTTAATTACTTTGAGCATTAGGGTTTACAGTGTAGTGATGAAGATAATCATGTCGTCACTGCAGCAGTGGGTGCGCCAATAATTCACGTTTCATACATATTACATAATCTAAAATTTGTTTTCCATCCAATTAAATCCAATTAAAGGTTTTCTTGACTTTGAACTACGCAAAGCAGTGTCTTCCCACCTGGGAGTTTCTCCAACATACTGTATATCAGATGAAATTGAGATTTTCTTTATCATAACATGAATTGTATTGTTTTAATCACTCTATACACAATTTTCTTTGGTATTTTTTTTTTTTTTATAAAATATTAAAATTGTATATTTTATAAAAAATGAAAAAACTAAAGAATAGACCATTTATATTTTTCCTATGTAAAATAGCATAAAAAATCACGGGATGTGTATAGAGTGATTAAAACCAATACAAGGCGTGTTATGATCTTAGATACTGACTGACTGATGTGTCTAACTTTTGTCAGCAGAGCCTCTGTTTCACTGAATAATCAACGACTTTTCACCCAGAGTCTGTTTTCTGGCTACGTTAGTGTTATACATGATATAAACTAAAGGCTATGTAATGGGTTCGACCCAATGTTGCACGGGCAGCACCATTAAACACGGACATGAGGCGAGGTCTTATGGGGAAAAGGGTAATTGATTTAGGAAAAATGGGGAAGGAAAGGGTTAAAGGAGGAAAAATGGAAAGGAAGGGAAAGGAATGAAAGTCATGTGCTGGTCTGGTTGGCAATTCTCGGCTGGCATGCGGGCACAGGCTGTTGAGCGGTGATGAGCGAAGGTGCCGTGGAAGTTTGAGCAGCTTGTTCACACACTGTCCTCTCGCAGAAATCAAAGGCCGCATTCCCCTTTTTAAAGTCTCTGGGGCGCGTCACATCGCCCCGCTCGCATGCCACTCTCCTTAGTAAACTCCACCGCGCGGTGCTTTTTAAAGTCCAGTTTCCCAAACAGACCCCGAGATACACTCCCCACTGTTTTTTATAGCGCGGAGAGAAGCTCGGGATCATTAGCGCCGATAGTTCACTAGCCGTGCGGCTCCACTCCTTCGCACATCTGCAGAAGGGGAGGTCGCCTACCTAGTGAGCTTCGGAGTGAGTGAGGAGCGATATTGATTTGGGCACACGCCCATCACAGGCGCACGCTGTGACACAACTATACATTTACTTTTCTTAAATTCGAAACGCCTATATGTATAACTATAATTTTAGTATTGTGATGGTAAATTCGTTTAATGTTTCACTTGTATTTCATAAGGTTTTGCCAGCGGTGGTACAGCGCAACAGGGGTCTTAGGAGTCGGCGGACCCGCCGGCGTTTCTGGTAACCGTGAAAAGATTTTAAAATGCTCTGTCATTTTGGATCCTACACATAAGTGTATTACATCATTTGAATCTGTAAAAGGACTACTTTTATTGATGAACGCTCACAATATTCGCAGAACGTTGTGCTTTTGTAAAATAAAGAAAATAAACAGGGTGCACTTTCAGCCGTCTTATTCTCCGCGAAAAAATAAAAATTAAACACGTCGTTAAAATGAACTGAAACTCCGCGAATACTGTACACACAGACATGTGAAATATATCTATAGAAAGCTTAAAGGGTCTACTTTAAAATGATGCAAGTTATATTCTCAACAAACATTCTCATTTTATGTAATCCGTGTGAAACCAAGGAGAGGCACAGAATTTCTGTCTCACTTCATTATCTGATAATGAACTGAGGCAGGACACGCCCACACGCTATTCACAGGGAAAACAGTCAGGGGGGGTTATTCCAGAAAGCAGGTTATGTGACATACCCGGGTAAGTTTAAGAGTAAGTTAGTGGATATCCTCAACTTTCGGTTCCAAAAACGGAGGTAACTTTCTGGGTATGTTTGTAAACATAGCAACTTACTCTCTGAAGATAACCTGCTCGGTAGCAGGTTATGTTTCAGAGGTTTATTGAGCATGACGTGCGCTTTTAATGAAGATCCTGTGGATGTGGAGGCACAAATTATACGAGTTTTTTTTTTTCAGCCGGGAGAGAGTTATTCTCTTTACTTAAAATTGGAAACATCACTTAAAAAATTTATGTAACTTATTACAGCGTACATAGCACTTTTTTTTTTTTTTTTGCGTCATGGCATTTTTTGTACAATGTGGGTGATGCAGAGCATGTGGGAAAGGTAACTGTGTGTAGAGTCATTCGCACAGTATGTCTGGCACTTAAACACTTTTTCCACACACCATAAACCCGATTAAGTTGGCAAAACTCAAAAAAATTTGAGGTAATCAGTTTTTTTTAAGTAATGATGTTTCCAATTTTAGGTGAACTAATAATTTTTTTTTTAAATAAATTGTTGTTGCTGTTGTTGGGAATTGAACCTGGGTCTTTCGCACAGCAGGCGAAACACTTACCACGGAGCCACCAGTGCTCTATAGGTTTTAGGAAGGTGGAATTTTAAGGTGACGGTTACTGTTATTTTATGTACTTACGATTACTTAAAATATCAAAAGGTTCTGAATACCCAAAAAATCTATTAATTTTACCTAATTGCAATTATTTACGTTAACAGTACTCAATGTGTTTAATTACTTTGAGCATTAGGGTTTACAGTGTATAATAAAAGGGAAGCCGATGTCAAATGTGCTATTTAATACTCTCACGCATTTACTCTGTCCGTTATTTTTTGCCAATCCAACTCTTTCTTTAGCCGATGCAGCCGTATTGCTTCTTTTTTCATTATTATTGGCTTGAATTCTTCATATGCTGCATTTAAACCTCCATCTCTGCCTCTGTGAAGTATGCCGCTCTCTTTTTTTCACTTTGATTTTCCATTTTGAATCATGAAATCGGCGGTCCATTGAAAATGTCTTCATGTATGCACCGTGCACGCGCATTAACTCTGGGTAACCAGTAGGAGGTTGATTAAACTTACTCTTCTCAGGGGTTTTGGAACCGACATACTCATTGTATGCGGGTTTGGGGTAAATCAACCCTGAGGTTAAGTTTTACCAAATGGTAAGTTAACCCAACTTTCTGGAATACCCTCCAGATGATTTTGGACAGTGAGGAAGAATTTACCTGTTCTTCAGAAGAAGATTACGACTCCGACGACGAACGGGAGCATTTTGAAGAGAGAATAGATCCAGCAGAGGATTTTCAAACAAGCTGTTATGACAATGGGTAAGTTATTAAGTCTTATATAACTCTTATTCTGATAATATAAAGCTAATATTATATTTTTCCTCACTTTGGCTAGCTTATGCCAGCTTATGTGAAACTTTGTCTTTCAATGGCACTTACATAGTTTAGGTTAGTATGGCAATCATGCTAACATGCTGCTTTATGTAGCTTAGCACAAACATGTTATTTCCCGGTGGCTAAGCTAATGTCTTATGGAGTTTACAGATGTTTGTAAATGTTCTAATGTATCTCACCTCATTTTGAATAGCTTTAGATTATGGTTGCTAATATTTATTTGGCTCAGTTTTGGTTAGCTAATGCTATCGGTAATGTTATTTATCACAAGCATGTTAGCTACAGCTGGCTAAAATAATGCCTTATGTAGGTAAGCGATGTTTATGAATATTGTCTGTGGTGTAAATCTTCACAATAGCTTTTGTTTAGCAGATATTTACAATATCTCTGCTCAGATGTAAATGTACAAATACAGAGGGGCTGAAAATGTATAAACATTTTGTTCGTTTACTTGGAACAATACAGGCTAACTATTTATTTATTTATTTTTTAGGAATGTCTTGCCTTCACCAGCACCTCGCACCGGGACACACAAGCGACGTTCAGTTTTGAAGGCAGTCGAGAATCATACTGAGTAAGTGCACACACATTATATATATATATATATATATGTGTGTGTATGTGTGTGTGTGTGTGTGTGTGTGTATACATACACACACAATACATATACACATACAGTGTATATAATACCATTATATATAATGATGATAATGTACATTAGTTTCTTTTATTGTTATCAGCATGCTCGTGTTTTTTAATAGTTGTGACAGTAAAATGATCAGCCACCTGTCCCCAAAAAAGCAAAGGCAAACAAGGAGGCAAGATGCAGACAAAGCCATAGAAAACGCAGACTGATGACTACACGGTTCCACAGACTCTGCGATTCCTGCCCACACAGGAACCTGGACCACACCTGCTGTCTGCTGAATCACATTCTCCCATGAGTCTCTTCAAACTGGGTTTTTTTTTTTTTTCTGAGAACACTGTCAACTCTGTGAGATGTACCACTACATTGGACTTATATTTTACATGGCCTTGGGGAAGTTGTCCTCCACCCTGTCCCATAAAGAGTTTATCAAATAAGCTTTGTGGTGCTTTTGGTGCTACAGGATGTAGCACCAAAACAGGCAGGTACTGACCATGTACCAGTTCCAGTAGCTGTGCTGACCTCAGACGCCAGAGATGCTGCCACTGCTGGTCGCAGGTTGTGTGTGCATTGCAAACCAGTGCATGGTAAGCGGCAAAAAACACCTTGGAGATGCCAGGTCTGCCATGTTCCCCTGTGTCTTCAGTTGAACAGGAACTGCTTTCAGTAGTAGCACAGGGATGTATGACTGTAGACACCATAAACCCATTTTATCTTGCACTGTTCCTGTTTGCATCATTTTGCTTTCAGTTTTTTTTTATCATCTTAGAGCACTTTTTTTTTACACTGAATGTAATTTTTTTCAGTTTATTTTGCTCTGTTCCCGTTGCAGTTTTACCCTGAATGTATGTTTTTGTATGGTTTTTTGTATCATACACTGCTTTTGTTTACATCATTTTACCCTGAATGTCTATTTTTACACATTTTATTTATCTTGAACTGTTCCTGTGATTCTTGCAAGTGAATCTTGATTTATTCTAAATAAACTACAAACAAAGAAATGTTTTTGTCATCATATTATTTTCTTGTAGCACTTCCCCCTGTCACAGACCTGACTGTAACGGGTATTTATGAAGCTCATTATTCTAGATTTTGTCTTCTCTGGTGTTAAGTAGAGCATTATTCATGATCATTCACGCCTCCTTGCATATACAGCCTTTCTAAACAAAAGTGTCTTAGAAAATGTAAATGAATATATTGTATAGGTAACAAAAGTCTTGTAAACAAATGTTATGAATGTGTTTTGTGAACTTATTTCAGTGATATTGTTTTTGTTGTTTTCAATAATCATGCATAACTATTATTTTCTCCAAAATACAAACTTGAACATACATGCTGCTCACATATTGTAGCCCAGTTTGTGCTGAATACAGTGTAGTTAGCCTTTAGAAATTTATATGTTTATAAGTAACTGAAAAATATACAAATGTCAAGACATGCCAAAACTTCTTCAGGGCCCCAAACACCCTCAGACTCCTAAGGGTTAAAGAAAATTATGATCAAAAACTGCCAACTGCATTTCATTCTTATAATAGTGCAAAAACACAATCAGGCCTGAATGACCAAGACATCGGCTGATACAGTAGCACGTCCTGACAACGTTTTAATTTTATGGTCATTTAGTTTAATTTATTTAAGTTTACTACAAATTTAAATAACGCAAAATATAAGATGACCCAAAAACCCTACACGTTCTTTCTAATTACACACACACATTATAAAATCTAAAGGCTCACTTTTAACATTTACTTAAATTCAATACTAATAAACTTTTATTCTACATTTGTACTATAATTTTGGTACTGTGATTATGAATTCTTAACTGCAATGTAACACTTGATTTTATCTGCTACTACGTGTAATACTGTCGCCATGAGGAGCGCCGGTGAAACTAGAATACAATCTGTACACAGAGCCTGTGCACACAAACACTTTTTCCGTCTGGATTTCTTTTTTCTTTTTTTAAAGGTAAAGTGCAGGTTAATTTGTTTAATTTTTACTTTATATTTTGTGTTAATTATTTTTATGTATTTATTTTTTTGGGCTGTGGAACGAATAATTTGAGTTTCCATTATTTCTTATGGGAAAACCGATTTGGTGTACTGGTGTTTTGATATACAAGCCCACTTCTGGAACGAATTTTGTTCCTAATCCAAGGTTCCACTGTAGTTAAAAATATTAAAATAAATTGTTAAAATATTAAGATGGGGGATGTTTGATGTCATGTGGGTATTATAAGATTTGTATTGAAAATTTCTAAATAAAACGTAGCAGCTGGCATGTCTAAAAATAGATGCAGGATTATTATTTTTTTTTAATAATCCTAAATAAAAATACTTTTCTAAACATGGGCTATTGTTTACTTACAATATTTGTTCATTTAATTTTTGAGGTTTGGGCTCGGGATGTTGAGCCGGTATCATATACCGGTAGCTTTAATTTCCTACGTAGCAATCAACCGCAATAAACCTCAATTGCATAAAGTTTTCCCGGGCGCCGAGGAATTTTGTTGTACTAAATATTTATGCAGTATAATCAGGGCCTCTTATTGCTATTTATTCTAGGTTGTTGTTGTGTTGCTCTGTGTGCTTTACAATGTCAGACAACATTCAAATGCCAATAATTCACCCCTCACCAGCTGGGCATGTAAAAATGAAATTTGTTAAAATGTTTTCATTATTTATTAGAGAAAATTATGATAATCATAACAGTCTACTGCATTTTATTCTTAAAATAACGCAAAAACACAAGCCGGGCTGAATAACATCGACACCTGCTGACGCAGTAACACGTCCTGACAATGTTTTAGTTTCATTTATTTCAGTTAACAAATCTGCTACAAATTTAAACAATGTATAGAACATTAAATAACGTATCACACAAAACCCTACACGCATAGCTTTTCTAATTCCACATGATAAAATCTAAAGGCTCATTGTTTTAATGTTTACTTTGCTTAAATTAGATCATAAGATTTAATCTAATTTTAATTCTAAATTCGTACAGTTATTTTAGTATGGTGATTACGAATTTGTTTAATTACAATGTTTCACTTGATTTTATCCGCTACTATGTGCAGCTCTAAAGGAGCTGCAGCTCATTAATCCTTGAGGTAATGAATTAAGACATCAGCCTGAGACATCAGTCTATAGTTATATAGCGCCACTCAGCGGTAAAGCCAGCAAACGCACAAACCCAAATGCTGTCGCCGTGAGACGCAGCGGTAAAACCTTTATTCCGGTTGAGTACAATCTTTAGAAACTGAACTCAAATCAAATTTCAAGCTTGGAAATTCAAGTACTAAAATTCAGTACTGGACACAGGGTAAAAGCAATCGATCCTAAATTGAATCCATCAAGCATTTGGCCAATCAGGTAACCAAATGTCAGTCACATGACCCAGGAAAGTGTAGGTCATCAATATCTGCGCTAAATGACATCTAGCTAAAAGAATAAAAACACCTGCAGGAGAAAGTATGGATGGGAGGGATTGGGGGGGGGGGGGGGGAGATAATACTCGGATTATAGTTACACGTGCATTGTTAAACAGGCATGGAGAGAATTACTGAGTAGAATTCTGAATAGCTGAGTTTTACTTTCAGCTTGGCTTAAAATATGAAGACATTCAGTTTGTACTCTGAGCTTGTCCTTTCCATATTTTGGCGCCAGAAATATGAGTGGCGTGGTCTCGATTTCTTTTCCCCCTATGTGACGCCCTTTTTGCTGCCAGTTGGTGGCACTATGACTGAGACTCACCGTAGTCACGTGTAAGTGATTAGCTTTTTACGGTGGCCCAGAAGGGCAAAGTTTTTTTCTTTGTGTGTAAGTGTATATTTTTTTCCTGTGTATGTTTTTTGTTCCTGGTTAAGTTTTCTCCTGTGTATTTGAGTATGTTCCAGAAGGGCAAAGCATCTCTTCTGTGTTTGAGTAGTCCACTCCTATATTTTCAGGATGCTCTCTCCTGTATGTGTTACTTCTTTCCCCAGTGTGAGCACTCTGCTCCTGTGTCAATTAATCCACTCCTATGTATGCAGTGCTCCACTCCTTTGTATGTATAAATACTTTTTCTCCTGTGTGTAAACTCTTTCTCCTGTATGTTGCAAGCTAAATGTTATCGCTAATGTGCAAGGCACTGTGGGATTGAGGCCAACAAGGACTAAGTGAACACAGAACCACAGGACATGATGTGTAGATTAAAGAATGAGGTAGATAGGGTCAAATTGTGGAGAAATTTGTAATGGCAAAAGCCAATAATTGTACACAGCATTACTAAAACATTGCATTCTATAAAATTTATGCAATTGTGTGTGTACGTGTGTGTCAAACTGCATAGTAACATCATGAAGTCTTTTTTTACCAGGCCCTTATATTAACATCATGTCTTTATTTCTCCCCTGTTATAGATCGTCACGGAGAGGACAGACCCACGATCCTCTGCATTTCTTGCACTACCAATACATACATGAATTTCACTGATTTGTAAATAATAATAATATAATAATAATAATAATAATAATAATAATAATAAAAACAGATGTCATGGTACATGCACTTTCCAAAATGTTACCCTTTTGTCTTATCAGTCAAGAATATTTGCCCAAAGGTATATGGGATAATATTTTTGTTTTTGCAAATGTGAGGCAAGCCTTTTTGTTCTTTTTAGTCATCAGTGGCTTTTGTAATAGTAATAATAATATCATATTATTATCACAAAATTATTTTCTTTTCCTGAAGTGTGTTTAATATGTGTTTAATATAAAAAATATATATAAAAATATAAAAATATATTATATAATATATAAATTTCTCGCTCACTCCTGGAAGCATACCTGCAGGGATGGACTCCTTCAGCAGATGACATGGCTGACATCAGGTGATCATCTAAGAACCCCGGGTGGCTTGCTCCACTTCTTAAAAGGGAGGCGTGTGTTGTGTCTGTGATAACTTCATATGAAAATGATGAGACGGAGCGGTGACTGTAGATTCATTCGTTTTACTATCAAAACCCTATTAAGATCCCAAACATTACACTTCTTCCCTTTTTAGATCACAACCCTGAATAAGGCAACAATTTAACAATACAAACTAACATCCTTACAGAATAAGATTTTTTTTTTTTACAATGCACAGCAATCTGTGTTGTGAAAATTAAGGCAATCACAAGTCCAGTCTCTTAGGAGGTGTTCTGTGCCTAACAGGATAATGCCTCTGGAGCTGTGGTGTAGCCTCCATAGTAGATGGGCTCTGGGTGGAAACATTAACAGTAGGCATCTTATCCACAACAACATTCTGATCAGCACTTGAGGAAAAATCTTGGGGTGGTGAGGCTTTAACAGTTGGCTCAGCATTCAGGATCTGATCCACATGACGTCTCCAAGTACTCTGCTCCCCAATATCAACAAAGTCATAAAAAATATGACTTTAGCTGTGACACATTTTCTGGTTTTGGTGCACTGGAGCACTGCTTCAATTTTCTCTGGTGATTTGTGTAGACCATGCTTGTCTATCATGTGACCACAATATGAGATTTCGTCCCTGAAGAACTCACACTTGAATTTCTTTGCACGCAAGCCATATGCACCAAGCCTTGTTAGCACCTTTGAGAGATTTTCAAGGTGGTGTTCATCATTCTTACCAGTTATGATGATGTCATCAAGATAACATTGTGTTCCCGGTATGTCTTGTAGCACTTGATCCATAGCTCTTTGCCATATTGCTGGAGCGGATGCTACGCCAAAAACCAATCTGTTGTACTGAAATAGCCCCTTGTGTGTGTTGGTTGTGAGGAATGTCTTGCTTGTCTCTTCGACTTCCATCTGAAGGTAGGCATGTGCTAAATCAATCTTTGAGAATTTTTGTCCTCCTGACAATGATGCAAAGATCCTCAATGCGTGGCAGGGGGTACTGTACTGTGCGTAGTCAGGATTAATGCTGACCTTAAAATCCCCATATACGCACAGCCTCAGCCTTTCCTTTCTTGATGACAGGCACAATGGGCGTAGCCCAACCATTCCACTCAACTCTTGACAAGACTCCACAGTCCACCAGACTTTGCAATTCCGCTTCCACCTTTGGATGCAGAGCATACTGTACTAGGCGGGCTTTGTTAAACTTCAGCATTGCGTTTTCCTCCAAGTCAATCCTGGCCTTAATGTCTCTCAGTGTACCTTGTCCAAAAACTTTTTTGTGAGTGCTTAGTATTTGTGTCAACTTCTGTCTAACACTATGTGAAGCGCAATTGTCTGTGGCTAATATGTGTAAGGCTTTGATGGAGTGCCAGTCTAATTTGATCTTTCTCAACCATTCCCGACCCAAGAGGGGTGGTCCACCATGTCTCAGGACATATAAATCTAACTGCTGTGTACTTCCTTTGTATGTCACTTCTACCCTGAGTTTTCCATCAGGACACACTCTTTCACCTGTGTAGGTTTTGAGCCGTACTTGAGTCTTTAACAATGGCAGCGTGGTGAACAGTTCTTTGTAGTCGGATCTGAAAATTACTGACACTGCAGATCCTGTGTCCAGCTCCATTTTTAACTGAACACCAGACACTTCTGGTATAAGCCAAATTATCTCTGTCTTTTTCTTTAGTGATACAATATAGTTCTAAACAGACCAGATCTTTTGTGTCAGGTTCAGTTCCTGACCTGCTTTCACTCTTAGCAACATACTGCACATGTTTTACCTTGTACTTGGGCTTCCTGTCTAGTGGTTTACACACAAATCTATGTGTCGATGTGTCCTGTTTTGTTACACTTTCTGCATCTTTTGTCTTTGAACCAGCAATCATTTACATCATGAAAAGTTTTGCCACATCTGTAACACTTATGTTTATCATTCATTGTCATTTTGTGCAGCCCACTCTCCATGCCTTTTTTTGGTAGCTCTACAGAGTCTCTGTCTGCTGTCTCCATTGACACTGTGATAGACCATGCTTTTTCCAGTGTGAGATCTTTTTCTGACAACAACCTCTTCTGTGTGCTCTGTCCGTGCATACCGCACACCAATCTGTCACGCAGTGCATCAGACAGTCCAGTTCCAAATTCACAAAACTGAGCCAGTTTGCGTAATTCAGCAATGTAGTCAGAAATACTTTCATCCTTAGACTGGTTTCTGTTATGGAAACTAAACCTTTCTGCTATTACTATTGGCTTTGGGTTGAGGTGATTTTTTAATGTGTTCACAATCATCTGAAAGTCCTGAGTAGAGGGCTTTGTAGGAGCTAATAAATTGCGTACCAGGTTGTACGTTTTTGCACCCATTAAGCTGAAAAGAGTCAGGACTTTCCTATCATTACTTTTGTCATTTGCGACAAGGTAAAGTTCCACTCTTTCAATATATGACTCCCAGTCTTCATTTGCACTGTCAAATTCCTTTATTTTCCCAACACATGCCATGTTAGCGATAGTACTTAGCTTCTTGGCTGCACGAGTTCTGGGCACTGCTTTCGGACCTACATGTGTACATCTTCACTATTTTTGCCTTTTTCCATTCCCCCTCCTTAAATTCTTTTACTTTCCATATTTTCCCAATAAAACTACTTTTTTTCTTGTATGACCTCACCTCGTGTCTGTGGTGGGCCATGAGTTAAAGATTTTACACATATCTATGTAATATTATCATTATCTTTTGCTTTGTTTGGTAACTTATTTAAACATTACTTGTTGTCATGATTTTCTTGTTTGTTGAGGCAACCAAAGTACATTAGCAACAAAGTGCCCTTTCCAAATATGAAGTTTTGTTCATCTGTTTATCTGTTTACTTTTTCCCTTCTGTATTTTGAATTGTGTACAGATTTGATGTTAAATCATAATACATTTTCCCAAAGATTACAAAGTGGTGCTTTCTAACACCCAATCAGGTTACCTTGGCTTTAATGCAGAAAATTACCAAGCCTACCTACAAAAAAACTAAAGGCCTATCTAGTGTAATTTATTCAGAAAATCCAAGCAAATTTAAGAGCTGCTATTGGAAGAACCCAATCAGATTGTCAATGTCACTTGGAATGTCACTTGTTTGGCCCATACAGTCTATAGTCAGTTGGTCACTATTCCTTCACAGTATGGAGTGAGAAATAAATGTAAATCAAGCTAATATACAACAGATAAAGTAAGCACTTCCTTTAACAGGCAAGTTATTTTCAGGGGAAGCGATATATGTATAAAGCAAACTGACTGAAAGGGCAGACAACCATTTTTGGTGCAGACATTGTCAGTGAGTGGTAAGTATGCACACATTAATTTTACCAAGGTGTATTAATTTTACTATAGTTTAAAAAAAACACTGTAGTATTCACTACAGTACTTTTACAATAGTATACTATATTCATTTTAGTACAGTAAGGATTAAAAATACTTTAGTGTTTATTAAGTTCACTATACTATGCTATAATAATTTCATTATAATTTACTGTATTCATTTTATGTCAGTAAAATAGAAGAAATCTATAGTATGTTATAGTAATATTACTACACTAAGGTTCAAAAATTGTATTTACATGTAGTTCCCTACTTACGAATGAGTTCCGTTCCAGGAGCATGTTCGTAAGTTAGATTTGTTCATAAGTCGGGGACAGAGTGAGTCTTATACACCTTTGGCACAAATATACAATATAAAGCATACCAAATAACTTGACTAAATCTGTCCCCTTTCCCAACACTTCCATCATGTGGCCAAAAACCGTACCTTGTCTAAGGAAATGAATCTCACAATGAAATGTAGTCTCTGCCCTTTTAAATCTTGACTAGGTGAATACCGGATGCCATTTTGTGTAAAAGGAAACTTCCACATAAGAAATACCGTGGAGACTTCCGCTTCCGCCCGCATAGTAGACAGCAGAAAGGGAGCTCCTCTGATAATTTAGTATTGATATATACTTAGACAGGACATATCTCTACAAAGACTTAAAGTAAGGTTAACCATTAGACTAATTTGAAAGACTTGTTCAAGATGAAACAAAGTTCGATCAAAAAACTAGTGCAGAAAACGCCACGAGCCACATCTATGGAGGGTGGCAGAGAAGAAATGGCGGATCAGGTGCAAGAGTTAAGTTCAACTATCTCTCTTAAAACTCTCCGAACAGAGCTTCAAGCACACCGAAAAGCAATTACAGGGGATATTCAGACTCAAATTGAAAACCTACAAGAAGAAATTAAGAAAGACCGGGAAGAAACGAAAGCAGATATCAAACGACTTCGGGAAGAACTTTTCGCGGAAATATCGAATCTGCATAAAGGAACACGTGAACTTTAAACACAACTGTACAGAGATTGAGAAATCATTAAGCGATACGATGGATTGGGTAGCTGTATTAGAGAATTCACAAGAGATGCTGAAAAAAGAATGCAAAAAGCTGCACGAGAAATGCGCCGATTTGGAGAATCATAGTCGACGGCAAAATTTGAGGTTTATTGGAATCAGTGAAGGGGCTGAAGCAGGCAACCCCTCTCGGTTCATAACGGAGCTCTTAACGGAGTTATATGGAACCGAAAGCCTGGGGGGGTCTCCTGTGATCATTGACTGAGCGCATAGATCTCTAGCGCCAAAGCCTAAACCGGGAGACAGACCGCGAGCAATAATAGCCCGCTTCCATTACTGCTCAGATAAGGAAAAGGTGCTTAACTTGTCTAGAAGCAAAGGCCAACTGAGCTATAAGGGAACACCACTGCACATCTTCCCTGACATGAGCCCAGAGCTCAGCAAACTACGTGCAGCATACAACCCCGTGAAGGCCAAACTGTGAGACGCCGGAGTGAGTTATAGTTTGTTCTACCCAGCCAAGTTAGCGATCACTATAAACGGCTCCAGGCACACATTTGATAATCTGCAAGAGGCTGAAAAATTTGTGAAAGAAAAGATACTTCCCAATGTCGACAAAGAAAAGGTTTAATTAATCTACTGAACTTACAATTGATTTATTTAATCGTCATTTTCTCTCTCCCTCTCTCTCTCTTCCTGTTTGCACTGGTGTATGGTTAACCCATAAATAATGTAAATAATTAAAATAGTATCCTGTTTAGTAGGAGCTTAGTGGTCAAGTCAAGTGCCCTTGTTCGTTGAAAGTGTACTGGGCTGTGTGCTTTTTTTGTTGTTGTTGTTCTACAGTTGGGAAAAGAATGGGAGGGTTGTTTTTTCACACAGGTTTTTTTTGTTGTTTGTTTGTTTTGTTTTGTTTGTTCTGTTTTGTTTCTCCCTTTGGGGTTTTTTTTTTTTTTTTGAATTGATATCAGATGTTTAAACTTTAACTATGACGAGAAACTTAAATAATATTCAGAGTATTCATGATTCTGTTAAATTTGTCTCATGGAACTGTAAAGGTCTTAATGAGCCAGTTAAACGTGGTAATATTTTATCCTACAAATTCCTAAAAATTGAATGCCGATATTGTATTCCTACAGGAGACTCATTTGAAAAACGAGGATAGACTTGGACTTCGAGGAAGATGGGTGGAGCATGTATTTCATTCTAACCTTAATCTCAAATCGAGAGGAGCGGCTATATTAATTAGAAAAAACCTTTCCTTTATTTCTGATAAAGTCATTTCAGATGTCAAAGGACGATATGTGATAGTGCAGGGGAAATTATATAATTCATCAGTTATTTTAGCTAGTATATACGCACCTAATGTGGATGACGAACAATTTATTTCGGCGGTTCTGAACAAATTGCCCAATTTAAACACACACAAATTAATAATGGGAGGAGATTTTAACTTTGTTTGTAACACATCTCTAGACAGATCATCAAAAAGGCAAATACCATTATCTAAATCAGCTAAGAAACTTAACTCTTTTTCCAAAACTTACGGAGTTGTAGACCCGTGGAGGTTTAAATTCCCAAATCAACGTAAATATTCATTTTTTTCAGCAGTACATCACTCTTACTCTAGGATTGATTTTTTTATGATAGACTTTAAACTAGTATCAAAAATAAAGTATTGTGATTACGAGCCTATAGTTCTATCAGACCATAGTCCAGTGGTTCTTCATCTATCTTTCGAGAATAAATCAAGTGCACGAACATGGAGACTGAATAATAATTTACTGACGGATAAAACCTTCATTGAGCGAATTAATGATAGTATACAAATGTATTTATCTACAAATAATACAGCTGAAGTGTCAAAATCCACTCTCTGGGAAGCATTTAAAGCGTTTATAAGGGGATGCATTATTTCATACGGGGCTTTCACTAATAGACAAAATAGAGAACAAAGAAAGAAATTAACAGATGAAATAGCCTCAGTTGATCGTGAATATGCAATTTCCGCCTCGGCTGAATTATATAAGAAACGAATATCTCTCCAAACGGAGTTTCAAACTCTCTCCACAGAAGAAACAATATAATAACTTAAAGAGAACTAAAGCTACCTTTTATGAGCATGGAGAAAAAACTGGCAAAATTCTAGCTCGGCAAATCAGAAAAGAAGCTGCATCACGATTGATTACAGAGATCAGGATGGAGTCAGGAGATCTTACACACGACTCTCAAAAAATAAATGACACTTTTAGAGACTTTTACAAAAAATTATATACCTCAGAGACTATAGACAATGAATCCTTGATTGGAAACTTTTTTAAAGATTTGGAAATGCCAATTGTTTCTACAGAAAACAAAGATTTTTTGGAACAACCTATAACTCAAGAAGTTAGACAAGCGATTCATAGTATGCAGAGCTCTAAAGCTCCGGGCCCTGATGGGTTTACGACGGAATTTTATAAAAAAAATTCAGAACATATAGCCCCTTTGTTACTTGAAGTGTTTAATGAATCCCTTGACACTGGATATTTGCCACCGACATTTTATAAAGCACATATCTCTTTAATATTAAAACCAAACAAGGATCCATTGGACCCAAATTCTTATAGACCTATCAGCCTTTTAGATGTAGATAACAAAATATTTGGAAAGATATTAGCTACACGACTCGAAAATATTCTCCCCTCAGTAATTTCTACTGATCAGACGGGCTTTATTAAAGATAGACTTATTTTTTTCAACATTAGAAGATTATTCAATATCATTTATTCCCCACCACCAGATCCTAAGTGTTCCGAAATACTTATCTCACTTGATGCAGAAAAGGCTTTTGATAGGGTGGAGTGGAAGTATCTCTTCTCCACCCTATCAAGATTTAGATTCGGCCCTAAATTTATCTCAATGATTCGGCTATTATATATAAACCCCCAAGCCTCAGTACAAACGAATGGAATAAATTCTGAATACTTCCCACTTAACCGTTCCACGAGGCAGGGATGTCCTCTTTCCCCCCTTTTATTCGCTGTTGCCATAGAACCCTTGGCCATTGCTCTTCGTGCTCATAATAGTTATAAAGGAATAACAAGGGGACAGAAAGAACATAAAGTACTTACTATATATAACTGACCCTTCAAAATCGATACCTATTATTATGGAAGTTCTGGAGAAGTTTAGTGCTTTTTCTGGATACAAAATTAATCTTAACAAAAGTGTATTGTTTAAAATCAATCAAGGAAATTCCTCCTGTGCGCCTTATGATCACCCTTTTAAAGTGTTGAGTACATTTAAATATTTAGGGATCAATATAACAAAAGAATTTTCAGCCTTATTTAAAGAAAACTTTTTAAAAATCTATGATCAGACCCAAGAAAATGTAAAAAAAAATGGGAGACATTACCCATTACACTAGCAGGTCGTATTAATATCATAAAAATTAACATTTTACCAAAGTTTTTATTTTTGTTTCAGTGTATCCCTTTCTTTATTAATAAGGCATTTTTCAAAAAGCTTGATAAAATCATACTTCAGTTTGTTTGGAACAAGAAGACCCCACGAATTAAAAAAGTTTATTTACAAAGGCCTAAACCCATGGGAGGCATGAGCCTACCAAATTTTCAGTTATATTATTGGTCTTGTAATATAAGAGCCCTTTCATTTACACTACATAGCTCGCTAACCGACTGGGCAGAAATAGAAAATCATTCATGCTCCCCCTCTTCATGG
>JAAGKR010010203.1:0-13225 GCA_011419295.1 Clarias macrocephalus | reverse complement strand
GAGAGAGATGATGAGGTGTGTGTGTGTGTGTGTGTGTGTGTGTGTGAGAGAGAGAGAGAGAGAGAGAGAGAGAGAGAGAGAGAGAGATGATGAGGTGTGTGTGTGTGTGTGTGTGTGTGTGTGGCCTACGATGGATTGGAATTGCATTTGAAAACATAAAATAAATGTAAAATATTTAGATATAGATGTATAAAAATATACAAGAATTGTGTTTAGTGTTTAGTGTGTAATACAGAGTTCACGCACATTTCTACACACACACGCACAAACATGCACACACTCACAAACACACACTCACAAACACACACTCACAAACAAACATGCACACACACACTCACACAAACACATTTAACACCCTTTTTTGGCTACCATGTCAGCCCTCACAGGAATCTATCGATAATCACTTTTCCCCGTGGGAACCACACCTGGAAAATAAAACTGCAAAACAGTCTTAAAACAGGAACCTTTTTCATGAATCTTTTTGAGTTTTCAACTTTTCCTCACAGACATTTAGTGTAAAACCCAGCTGTGTGCCACAGACGTGGTGTATACAGTACTGTATATCTGCAAAGCACATGGAGCGACCTCAATGCTGTGTAAAAACAGTAGACTATCACCTCATGAGGACAAAACTGAGAGAGAGAGAGAGAGAGAGAGAGAGAGACTTGACTTTTAGGTGTCTTTATTTTTTAAACATTCATGGCATGTCTATCTTATTTAATATATACACACATACACACTTATATAATAAAAAGTTTTACATTTTCACATGAGTAAACAGAGTTAAATAAGATGAAAAAAGGATATAGTGGACAAAAACGTTGATAAATATATAATCACAAAATAAAATCTGTTTGTTTGATTTTGTCCTAGTCAAGTAGGAGCACTAATAACTTAAAGTATATGTAGGCCGACAGTAGAGTGAAGTACCATGAAATCATACAGTATATATCATAAACACACCCATAAGACAAGAAATGGTTAATAAATAAATAAGATATGTAAATAAATAAGTAAATAAAAGGGGTGAAATAAGATGCCTTTACATCTCTATATACTGTGCATGTACTTATAAAACTTCTGTTAAAAGGTTCAAATTAACAGATTGTTTTCCACGCAGCATAAAATTTCCCCGTCCCCAAACTTTACGGAAGTCCTGCAGCTTATTTGTCATTGTTGCTTATGCAAATTCAATTTTCAGTCTGTTTCAGTTCAGTGAGTTTTAAGCATGAGCTCTGGGTTCAGAATGTCATCGTTTTTTATTCTGTTTTTTTCTTGTAATCCATTTGGCCAGTTTTGCTTTGCCAATTAGAAAATTAGTAACGCAAATCTTTTCTTTGTTTGCAGCCGAGTATTTCGGGCCAAGAATGTACAGGCTTTCTGTTAAGGTTTGATCGAAACTTGCTGTCCATCCTCTCAACGTGTTGAACATTGGCCTCCTACATTTAAAAAAGAGGTGGTCTAAAGTTTCCTCCCTCCCACAGAAGGAGCAAGTTGTGGCTACGGTGAAGTCGATATGTGCTACGTGTCTGTTTGTGGCCACGGCCCCGTGCGCGATCCTCCACTGCAGATCCACTGTGCGCTTCTCTTCGTGGGGAAGAGCCGGTGCCAGCAGATCCGACCACCTCGACTCCTTCACCCCGGCCAGAGAGTTCTGATGGGTCACCTTCACACTGACTGTGTATAGGGCACTCGTGGTGGCGTTTTCAATGTCCGTCAGTTGAAGGACAGTATTCCTCCATCAGCTTCCGGTTGTTCTGCTGCTGCAAGGATGGAGAGAGGAGGGAAAGGTTGCCAGTTCCCTCCAGAATCCCATTCTAAAGCCTCCTTAAACTCTGGAGGCAGCGCTAGAATCACCTCTCTCAATATTCCCTGCAACAGTCGATGGGACTGGATATTTGTTTCCTCCCCAAGTGTAGTTGTAGGTTTCCATCCTTTACCAGTCCTCAAGTCCCCAAGCTTCGTAATTCCAGCTTTTTGAAAACGTTGTCGTAGGTTCCTCTATGTCAGGATTTTTGCTGGAATCAGTGGGTTACTGAAAAGGGGCTCGTGGTTTACACAGAGACATGGCTGATCCCCCGTTCTGCTGATTCTCAAAAGTGAAGTCCACGCCTTTAAAACTGTCTGATAAAACCTTGTTGTTTTGGATGTGTTGATCTCGTTTAAGTCCATTATGAACAAATGTCTGTTGTATTTTAAATACTTTTTGAAGTAGTAGGCATGTGTAAGTCCATGTTGTCTCATTTTCGTAAAGCAGTCTTTGTGCTGTCTGAAGACAAAGTTTTTATTCGGCTTGGTAGGTCGATCAGGCCCTGGCCTCCCTCTGTATCGGCAGGTAGAGGACTGGTGCCCGTGTCCAGTGTTGCCCGTTCCAGAAAAAGTCCACTGTCCTTCTCTGAATCTCTCTGACTGTTGTTTCTGGTGGCTCAAGGGCTTGTTGGCGACCAGTACCCTCCCCCTGTAGGACAGCTGGGGCAGGACCCAGGTCCATTTGGACAACTTTGCAATTACCTTCTCCACCAAGCCCTCCCAGTTTTTCTGCAAGTAATCTTCGTCCCCTAGGTAGACTCCCAGGTATTTAATACCTGTTCTTCCCCATTGCATGGTTTCTGGAAGTTTGGGAACTTGTTTTCCTTGCCACTGACCTGTAATAAAACTTTCACATTTGCTCCAGTTAACACGTGCAGAAGATGCAGCCTGATACATTTTTAGGCTATTGGAGAGGACGTGAATGTCCTCTTGTTTGGTGATAAAATCCAGTATAACGTCTGCATAAGCAGACTACTTTGTTTGATATGCCACATTCTGATAACCCGCTCATGTTTCTCCTTAGTTGGTATAAAAAAGGTTCAATAGCCAAACTGTATAGTTGCTCTGACAGTGGGCACTCTTGTCTGATCCCTCGTTGTATTTTAAAAAGGACAGCTAAGTCCTCCAACTTTAAGCATATGAGACTATGAACCTTGTTTCCATCCCACTTAATGTATTAAAAAGGTAGGTGTGGTCCACTCTATCGAAGGCTTTTTCTTGCTCTATAGATAAAAACCCCAGGTCATAAGAATTCATTTTACACAGCTCCATCATATCACGTACTGTAAAAACATTATTGTGCGTCCAGGTGTACAATAAGTCTGACTTGTGGGTATTATTATGTTTTCTTTTAGTCTGTTTGACAAACACTTCGATATTATTTTATAGTCTGTACATAAAAGAGCCACAGCTTTCCAGTTCTTTGAAACACCCAAGTCCCCCTTTTTTGGAAGCAGAGATAGAACCGCCCATGTGCAGCTTGTAGGTAATTTCCCATTTTTTATAGACCAGTTCAAAACCTCATTTAAATCTGCTCCCAACATTTCCCACAACAGTTTGTAAAATTCGACTGGGAGTCTATCGATGCCCAGTGCTCGACCAGTAGATAGCTGCTGCACTGCAATAGTTAGTTCCTTGAGTTCGATGTCCATGTCTAAGGCTTCCTTTTGCTCCTCTGTTAGCTTTGGTAGTTCCTTTGTTATTTCCTCTCTGCACTGCGGATCAGTAGGCTCCTCGTGGTATAGGTCTTTATAAAAGTCCACTGCAATTGTTCTCATCAGGACTGCCATCAGGACGTTTTAAGTACAGCATTTGGTTTTGTCTTCAGGTTTTCCGTTGTAGGTTGAAGAAGTAGGCGGATGGAGCATCAATGTCTTGATGTTGGAGATTTGTGATCTTATGAGGGCGTCCTTGGCCTGCTCGTGTAAATGAGAGCTTAGTGCCTTCTTTTTTGTTTCTAAGGAGTTCCTTTTTTCCTTTTCATTTTTAGCAAGTATTCCATTTTCTAGGATTATTATCTCCGTCTCTAATTCTTCAACTCCTCCTTTTTTTATTGCATTTGTGTGTGCTGTATATTGCTGGCAAAATATTTTGATTTGTACTTTCCCCACCTCCCACCTTGTGCCTAAGGATGTGAAGTCCCCTTTCCTTCTTCTCCATTCTTCCCAAAAGATTAAGAATTAAAAACAGAAATTTTGATCTTAGAGCAGTTTTAGGTTTAAACACCAGTAGAATCAAGGTTTTGTTTTGTCAGACAATATAAAGTCTATTGTGGCCATGTGGTGATCCAAAAACCCGCTGGAATGAATAGAACTCTTTAAGATTTTGTTTGTCAGTTTTTGTGATGTAAACTCTATCCAGTCTTGCAGCACTTATTCTTGTGTCAGTGGTTTTTATCCATGTGTATTGTTTTATTCCCTGGTTCCTTTCCCTCCAAGAGTCCATAGTCTTGTATCTGAGAAGTAGTCAGTAGTCAGTGTTTTCATTGTTCTTCTAACTATCTGAATTTTCCGGAGTTCTATCTACATTTTCTTCAGTTGTGCTAATTTCGTTTTTTTTTTTTTTAACATTGTTGTTATATATTTTTTTCTGTTTGTTCTCAGTATTACCTACTGCAGGACCCGCTTGTTCTGTTTCCACAACATTGTTCTCTCTTGTTCCATTTTTACTCTCCACCATTGTGGCTCCACCTCCATTCCCCTCCATCACATCACCTCTCTGTGTTTCCATCTCAACACCGTCCTCAGCTACACTGTGCTCCACTCTTGGAGTTTGACTGACCTGACCCCCCCTGTCTGCTCCTCCACCCCACCGACCCCAGCACTGCTCTGAGTTACACACCCATGTTCACCGTGACTGATCCCAGCACTGCTCTCAGTAACACACTCTGCAGCAGCAGCAGCTCGAGCTGTGGCCACACCCCCTGCACTAACTCCAGATTGTGCTGCCCTCTCCTCCCGCGCACACACACCGCTCGGTCCTGCCTCTGCACTGTCCTGTGTCCTGTGTGGACAGAGCACCCTTTTGTGTCCGATGTCTCCACACTCAAAACACCTCATGTTCCCAGTGCTTGCGTACAACATGTAAGATTTCTCCTTGTGCGCGATTCTGAAGGAAATCTCTAAAGTGCAGCCAAGACGCCCAACTTATTCTCTCCTTTCCTCCCTCTGACACTCAGGTTTCCACCCGGATCTCAGCATGTCTGGCAGACATCTCATCCTGGATGGCAGCTCATCAGCTGAAGCTCAATCTGAGTAAAATCGAACTGCTGTAGATCCCTGGTGACTCATCCCCAGGTCAAGACCTTGTGATATCCCTGGACAACAATCAAATCACTCCTTCAGCCACTGCCCGCAACCAGGGGGTAACCGTGGACAATCATCTGTCATTTTCCCCCACACATCGCTAACCTTTCTTGCTCTTGTAGATTTCTTCTTTACAATATCAGAAGAATGCGCCCATTTCTTTCTTCACGGGCTACTCAGGTGCTTGTTCAGTCCCTTGTTATTACAAGACTGGACTACTGCAACCCACTCCTGGCAGGTCTGCCTCTGTCCACGATTCCTCCTCTGCAACTGATCCAGAATGCAGCAGCACGTCTCGTTTTCAACTTTCCCAAGTTCTCCCACACCACCCCACTCCTCCGCTCCCTGCACTCGCTTCCTGTAGCTGCCCGCATCAAATTCTAAACGCTGATGCCCGCCTACAAAGCTAAAAATGGCCCAGCACCCACTTACCTCTCTGCTCTAATTAAACCATGCACTGCACCTTGTTCCATCCGATTCTCCAGCACTACTCGCCTCGTCCCACCATCTCTCAGGGATTGAGGGCGGTATTCATCCAAACTCTTTCCTGTTCTGGCACCGAGGTGGTGGAACGAATTTTTTCTAGATGTCCGTACAGCAGAGACTTTGACGATCTTTAAACGACGACTCAAGACGGATCTGTTTCTCCAATACTTGGACTAATCTACAACAACAACAAAAAAAACCCTCCCATTTGTGTTTGACTAATGGCACTTAGTTATTGACCTAGTAACCCAGTCTAAGTATCTATCCAGTGATGTAAACTTTAAAGCACCTTTTGTAAGTCGCTCTGGATAATAGAATCTGCCAAATGCCTAAATGTAAATGTAGTCCGACCAGGAGGCGTGAAGGCCAGTCCTGATCATCAGTGTATTTATTCCCATTTCATGACTGTGGAACTCTAGTCAACACACACGCTAATTTTAAGATTCTATTATCAGTTTTCTACAGTTTTCATCTATTATTCTACAGTTAGCTTAATCTGAATCTCTTTAGACTGCGGGAGGAAACCGGAGTACCCGGAGGAAACTCACCTAGCACAGGGAGAACATGCAATGAATCGATGAATTCTGTCAATTCATGAATGCAAACACTAATGAGTTGTGTAGTGCCGTAAGCAGGTGAATTGTTTACTGTTGCTGAAGATTTCTCACCACCCCACCTCAGGGATCCCTAAACCACACCATCTTGTGCACTTCACAATGAGAAAACCAAACACACCAGAGCGCGTGATCACGAACGTCCTACTGTGGTGTGAGATAAATCATGATAAAGCAGGACGCCACACCGCTTTGTGTCTGAGGTTTTTAAAAACAGGGTAGTGAGACTTCCGCTTCCGCCCGCATGGAGTAGACAGCAGAAAGGGAGCTCCTCTGATTATTTAATATTGATATATACTTAGACAGGATATATCTCTACAAAGACTTAAATTAAGGTTAACCGTTAGGCTACTTTGAAAGACTTGTCCGAGATGAAACAAAGTTCGATCAAAAAACTAGTGCAGAAAACGCCACCAGCCACATCTATGGAGGGTGGCGGAGAAGAAATGGCGGATCAGGCGCAAGAGTTAAGTTCAACTATCTCTCTTAAAACTCTCCGAACAGAGCTTCAAGCACACCGAAAAGCAGTTACAGGGGATATTCAGACTCAAATTGAAAACCTACAAGAAGAAATTAAGAAAGACCGGGAAGAAACGAAAGCAGATATCAAACGACTTCGGGAAGAACTTTTCGCGGAAATATCGAATCTGCATAAAGAACACGTGAACTTTAAACACAACTGTACAGAGATTGAGAAATCATTAAGCGATACGATGGATCGGGTAGCTGTATTAGAGAATTCGCAAGAGATGCTGAAAAAAGAATGCAAAAAGCTGCATGAGAAATGCGCCGATTTGGAGAATCGCAGTCGACGGCAAAATTTGAGGTTTATTGGAATCAGTGAAGGGGCTGAAGCAGGCAACCCCTCTCGGTTCATCACGGAGCTCTTAACGGAGTTATTTGGAACCGAAAGCCTGGGGGGGTCTCCTGTGATCATTGACCGAGCGCATAGATCTCTAGCGCCAAAGCCTAAACCGGGAGACAGACCGCGAGCAATAATAGCCCCGCTTCCATTACTGCTCAGATAAGGAAAAGGTGCTTAACTTGTCTAGAAGCAAAGGCCGACTGAGCTACAAGGGAACACCACTGCACATCTTCCCTGACATGAGCCCAGAGGTCAGCAAACTACGTGCAGCATACAACCCCGTGAAGGCCAAACTGCGAGACGCCGGAGTGAGTTATAGTTTGTTCTACCCAGCCAAGTTAGCGATCACCATAAACGGCTCCAGGCACACATTTGATAATCTGCAAGAGGCTGAAAAATTTGTGAAAGAAAAGATACTTCCCAATGTCGACAAAGAAAAGGTTTAATTAATCTACTGAACTTACAATTGATTTATTTAATCGTCATTTTCTCTCTCTCTCTCTCTTCCTGTTTGCACTGGTATATGGTTAACCCATAAATAATGTAAATAATTAAAATAGTATAACATGATAGACTAAGGAACAGCATCCTGTTTAGTAGGAGCTTAGTGGTAAGTCAAGTGCCCTTGTTCGTTGAAAGTGTACTGGGCCGTGTGCTTTTTTTGTTATTGTTGTTCTACAGTTGGGAAAAGAACGGGAGGGTTGTTTTTTCACACAGGTTTTTTTTGTTTGTTTGTTTTGTTTTGTTTGTTCTGTTTTGTTTCTCCCTGGGTTTTTTTTTTTAATTGATATCAGATGTTTAAACTTTAACTATGATGAGAAACTTAAATAATATTCAGAGTATTCATGATTCTGTTAAATTTGTCTCATGGAACTGTAAAGGTCTTAATGAGCCGGTTAAACGTGGTAATATTTTATCCTACCTTAAAAAATTGAATGCCGATATTGTATTCCTACAGGAGACTCATTTGAAAAACGAGGATAGACTTAGACTTCGAGGAAGATGGGTGGAGCATGTATTTCATTCTAACCTTAATCTCAAATCGAGAGGAGCAGCTATATTAGTTAGAAAAAACCTCTCCTTTATTTCTGATAAAGTCATTTCAGATGTCAAAGGACGATATGTGATAGTGCAGAGGAAATTATATAATTCATCAGTTATTTTAGCCAGTATATACGCACCTAATGTGGATGACGAACAATTAATTTCTGCGGTTCTGAACAAATTGCCCAATTTAAACACACACAAATTAATAATGGGAGGAGATTTTAACTTTGTTTGTAACACATCTCTAGACAGGTCATCAAAAAGGCAAATACCATTATCTAAATCAGCTAAGAAACTTAACTCTTTTACCAAAACTTACGGAGTTGTAGACCCGTGGAGGTTTAAATTCCCAAATCAACGTAAATATTCATTTTTTTCAGCAGTACATCACTCTTACTCTAGGATTGATTTTTTTATGATAGACTTTAAACTAGTATAAAAAATAAAGTATTGTGATTACGAGCCTATAGTTCTATCAGACCATAGTCCAGTGGTTCTTCATCAAGTCAAGTGCACGAACATGGAGACTGAATAATAATTTATTGATGGATAAAACCTTCATTGAGCGAATTAATGATAGCATACAAATGTATTTATCTACAAATAATACAGCTGAAGTGTCAAAATCCACTCTCTGGGAAGCATTTAAAGCGTTTATAAGGGGATGTATTATTTCATACGGGGCTTTCACTAATAGACAAAATAGAGAACAAAGAAAGAAATTAACAGATGAAATGGCCTCAGTTGATCGTGAATATGCAATTTCCTCCTCGGCTGAGTTATATAAGAAACGAATATCTCTCCAAACGAGTTTCAAACTCTCTCCACAGAAGAAACAATATATAACTTAAAGAGAACTAAAGCTACCTTTTATGAGCACGGAGAAAAAACTGGCCAAATTCTAGCTCGGCAAATCAGAAAAGAAGCTGCATCACGATTGATTACAGAGATCAGGATGGAGTCAGGAGATCTTACACACGACTCTCAAAAAATAAATGACACTTTTAAAGACTTTTACAAAAAATTATATATATCAGAGACTATAGACAATGAATCCTTGATTGGAAACTTTTTTAAAGATTTGGAAATGCCAGTTGTTTCTACAGAAAACAAAGATTTTTTGGAACAACCTATAACTCGAGAAGAAGTTAGACAAGCGATTCATAGTATGCAGAGCTCTAAAGCTCCGGGCCCTGATGGGTTTACGACAGAATTTTATAAAAAATTTTCAGAACATATAGCCCCTTTGTTACTTGGGGTGTTTAATGAATCCCTTGACACTGGATATTTGCCACCGACATTTTATAAAGCACATATCTCTTTAATATTAAAACCAAACAAGGATCCACTGGACCCAAATTCTTATAGACCTATCAGCCTTTTAGATGTAGATAACAAAATATTTGCAAAGATATTAGCTACACGACTCGAAAATATTCTCCCCTCAGTAATTTCTACTGATCAGACGGGCTTTATTAAAGATAGACTTATTTTTTTCAACATTAGAAGATTATTCAATATCATTTATTCCCCACCACCAGATCCTAAGTGTTCCGAAATACTTCTCACTTGATGCAGAAAAGGCTTTTGATAGGGTGGAGTGGAAGTGTCTCTTCTCCACCCTATCAAGATTTGGATTCGGCCCTAAATTTATCTCAATGATTCGGCTATTATATATAAACCCCCAAGCCTCAGTACAAACGAATGGAATAAATTCTGAATACTTCCCACTTAACCGTTCCACGAGGCAGGGATGTCCTCTTTCCCCCCTTTTATTCGCTGTTGCCACAGAACCCTTGGCCATCGCTCTTCATGCTCATAATAGTTATAAAGGAATAACAAGGAGACAGAAAGAACATAAAGTGTCACTTTATGCGGATGATCTCTTACTATATATAACTGACCCTTCAAAATCGATACCTACTATTATGGAAGTTCTGGAGAAGTTTAGTGCTTTTTCTGGATACAAAATTAATCTTAACAAAAGTGTATTGTTTAAAATCAATCAAGGAAATTCCTCCTGTGCGCCTTATGATCACCCTTTTAAAGTGTTGAGTACATTTAAATATTTAGGGATTAATATAACAAAAGAATTTTCAGCCTTATTTAAAGAAAACTTTTTAAAAATCTATGATCAGACCCAAGAAAATGTAAAAAAAAAAAAAGGGAGACATTACCCATTACACTAGCAGGTCGTATTAATATCATAAAAATGAACATTTTACCAAAGTTTGTATTTTTGTTTCAGTGTATACATTTCTTTATTAATAAGGCATTTTTCAAAAAGCTTGATAAAATCATACTTCAGTTTGTTTGGAACAAGAAGACCCCACGAATTAAAAAAGTTTATTTACAAAGGCCTAAACCCATGGGAGACATGGACCTACCAAATGTTCAGTTATATTATTGGTCTTGTAATATAAGAGCCCTTTCATTTACACTACACAGCTCGACTGGGCAGAAGTAGAAACTCATTCATGCTCCCCCTCTTCATGGCCTGGACTAATTTATTCATCTTTACTATCCTCTTCTAAATTTAACATTTCCAATCCTGTAGTAAAACATTCCTTAAAAATTTGGTTACAAGTAAGAAAACACTATAAATGGCTTGCAGGCTCAATCAAAGCCCCTCTAACTGCTAATCGTTCTTTTCCTCCCTCTGTCCTAGACGCGTCATTTACTACTTGGTATGAAAAAGGAATATGTACATTTAAAGATCTGTTTGTGGAAAGGGTCTTTTCTTCATTTCAGCAACTACAACAGAAGTCAGATTTACCAAAATCTCAGTTTTTCAGATATTTGCAAATACGCAACTTTATTCAAAAAAACTTTCCATCATTCCCTGAAGAACCACCAGATTTACCAATGGACTTACTGTTTTTGAACAAACCATCTATAAAAGGCGGAATATCTACGGTTGTGATGAAACTTTCCCAGTTTGAAAGTGATGTCTCACTGGAATACATTCGAGAAGCTTGGCAGAAAGACCTCAGTTTAACCATTTCAACAGAACAATGGGATCAAGCGCAAAATTTGATGGATTCCTCATCAATCTGTGCCAGACATGGACTTATTCAGTTTAAAATTGTACATAGACTCCATCTTTCTAAAGAAAGACTTTCTAAGATGTTCCCAACTATAGATTCTTCATGTGACAGATGCGGTCAACTGGAAGCCTCAGTGGGACACATGTTTTGGAATTGTCCAAAGATATACGAATACTGGTGCTCAATCTTTCAAACTCTGTCAGACATCATGGAAAGTCACGCCGGATCCATTATTGGCGCTTTTTGGGATTAAAGAGGAGGAATTGATGATAACAACAAGTCAACACTCTATGATCGTATTTGTTCTACTTCTGGCAAGACGATTGATCCTGTTGAATTGGAAACAGAAAAAACCCCCAACTCACTTTGCTTGGTTAAGAGGAGTCATGCAATACTTGCAATTAGAGAAAATAAGACTGGCAATGAAAAACAAAGTGTATAAATTTCAGAAGATCTGGAAATGTTTTATAGATTTCTTTGAAAGTAATAAAGTGTTATTTCCATCTGGTATAGATCAATGAACCCCCCCCCCCCCCCAATTTCTTTTTAATTTAATTTAATTTATTTATTTTAGTTATTTGTCTTTTATTTTATTTTATTCATTTTTTTTTATTTACTTTTTTTTATTTTTAGGGAAAACAGGGAAGGGAGCACAAGTCACTTTTAATTATAAAGAATACAATTTAATGTCTTTTTTATATTATTATTATTATTATTATTATTATTATTATTATTATTATTATTTCTGAATGCTTGTAATTATATTCTGACTTGCTCTGTTGTTGTAAAACCAATAAAAAAATTTATAAAAAAAAAAACAGGGTAGTGAGTGAACTGTATAGTCTTAGTTTGTGTCTCAGGTTTAATAAATAAATTTGTCTGTATCTGAAAGACAGCCTTCACTGAGCTGTGCAAAAAAACCAACAGCGCCATCTACAGCAAACAGCACAATTGATGTTTTATACTGCATCCATTAAATATCCCTAATTAACATGTTGGTTCCAGTCTTGTTTTAGAGCGTGAGCATAAAAACATTAGTCACAATATTATTCTGCAGTACATGTGCTGACATGTTTAATAAAATAAGCTGATTTGATATTAAAGCTTGGGCTATTTTTTGTTTGCCTATTTACAAGTCTGTACAAGATTAATTTTCTTGATGTAATGAAATGGCCCCGCCCACTTATGGTAACATTTATTTACACAATTAGCATTAACACATAAACAAACACGTCCACTGTCAATCTGAGTTCCCATCTATGTCGCTGTGTTTCCTTTTAAACTTTACTTTTTTTTTTCAGAGACCCACTGGTGTGTGTGTTGCCATGGTGACTGATGATGTCATTGTGATTAATGAGCTGAGATTTGACGCTCACAGCTCATACTTTTATCACGGTCCGAATACTGAGAGAAGAAACAGAAAAAAAATGTAACAATAAATACACGTAAATAAATGAATGTTTGTTCAGGTAGGAAGTGGAATTACAGTCATGTGACCCACAGACCTTTTCCCATTGGCCATCAGCTCGAAGGCGTGGTTAATCTCCTCCAGAGTGAGTGTGTGTGTCACAAACTCGTCCAGTAAAATCCGTCCACTCATGTAGTCGTCCACCAGTTTGGGAACATCAGACACACTCTTCCACCCTGATCAGAGAACAGTGTTTGATAGAAATGATGAACTGACGGATTTACTTATCAGAGAGAGACACTACGTTATAAACCGCTCATCTCTTACCACCAAAGTAAGTTCCTTTAAGTGTCCGTCCCATTAGGACGTCTATGGGTGCGAGGGAGAGGCTGTCTGTCTCATTCCATCCCACAATCACACACGTTCCCCAGCCGACTCTGCAGCTCTCAAACACTGCCCTCTAGTGGACACAAAACATACATTCACCTGAGCGTAGAGAAATAAAAAAAGAACAAGAAGTAGCAACGCACCATGAGCGTGACGTCCCCCACACACTCGAAGCTGTAGTCCACTCCTCCCCCCGTCATCTCCACCAGCACCTCCTGAATGGGTTTGTTCTGTTCATTCGGGTTCACAAACTCAGA
>JAAGKR010010202.1:6864-21312 GCA_011419295.1 Clarias macrocephalus | reverse complement strand
TGCTACTATACAGAAATGTGTGTATTACCACAAACTCAAAAAGGTTGTGAAAACTGCATACAATTCTACTCATTTCAATGAAAAAAACATCTTACTTTTTCCAGCATGTAATGAACTTTATGAATTACTTACTGATTTTCAACAGATTCCTGAATGTTGCCGTTAAAGATTATTGTAATTAATTAACTATTAAATATCATCACTATTCAATACAATTATTTATATGGGACCAGATGATGTTGTATCCACATACATGATTCACAGATGAAATACAGCTCCCAACAAATTAGGTTCCACATCAACGGAGTTCCAGAGTACAGTGGAACCTTGGATTACGAGCATAATTTGTTCCAGAAGCGGACTCGTATTCCAAAACATTCGTAAACCAAATCTAATTCGCCCATAAGAAATAATGAAAACTCAAATTATTTGTTCCACAGCCCCCCTTAAAAAATACATAAAAATAATTGATACAATATATAAAGTAAAAATAAAACAAATTAACTTGCACTTAACTTTAAAAAATATATAAATAAATCCCGACAGATAAGTGTTTCCGTTTGTGCGCACAGGCGCCGTGTATTTGTGTGTGTGTGTGGTATTAGCGCCTTCCCTCGCCTCGTCTTACACAGTAAAACTCCTTCCTCCCACCACCTCGCTTTTTAAGTTTCACAACAAACACACACACACACACACACACACACAAACGGAAACACTGTTTTAACAGGAAAAACAAGAACTCTCTCGCGTGGGCACATACTAACGGAATCACTGCTGTAAAGTGAAAAAATAAATAAAGGAACCAGCACCTCACCTTTTAAAAGAATCGCGACAGAGCAGAGTTTTCTGTGTAAAGCAGAGTGTCTGCGTGTACGTGTGTGAAGCCGAGAGAGTGTGTGTGTGTCGGTCTCAAATTACGTGTGGGTACACGCCGTGTGCGGGTGTAAAGGCGGGAGAGTGTGTGTGTGTCGGTGTGTGTGTCGGTGTCAAATTACGCTCACACACACACATATGAGACACGCTGAAACAGAGAGGGAGACATTGATTATACCACTAAGACCCAGCAGGGGAGACAATTACCCACAGTTCTGCAGCACAAGAGAGAGAAAAATCATTGGCTCAGTTGTGATCACGTGACGCTCAATGTCAAAACAAGAGAGCATGCGTGATACATGATACTCGGCATTCGTAAACCAATACTTGCTCGGTTTTCAAGTCAAAATTTATTTAAAATCTTTGCTCTTCTTGCGGAACACCTGCAAACCGTGTTACTCGCATTCCGAGGTGCCACTGTACACCCAATTACCCTGATGCATTAATAGAACTTGGCAACACTAGCCATTATTAAGTATACAATACTGAGAGTTTTTCCGCATGTTACCAAGCCATGTTTGTTTGTAATTGCCTTAAAATGTATGATTCTGTCTCTTTTCTCTTTTCCCCAAACATTTTCCTTTCAGCATAAATTCTCTTTTCTTTTTAATATAACTTTTCTCTTTTTCTTTTAAACATTTTTTTTTATTCTTGAGTCAACACTTTTATTCTATTTTCTCCTATGCCTGAGTGACATAGAAGCTAAAGGGGCCTGGAAATAACAAGGGACTGAACAAACACCTGAGTAGTCTGTGAAGAAGGAAATGGGTGGATTCTTCTGATATTATAAAGGAGAAATCTACAAGAGCGAGTAAGGTTAGCGATGTGTGGGGAAAATGACAGATGATTGTCCACGGTTACCCCAAGATTGCAGACGGTGGCTGAATGAGTGATTTGATTGTTGTCCAGGGATATCAGAAGGTCTTGACCTGGGGATGAGTCACCAGGAATGAACAGCAGTTTGGTGTGCTCCCTATAACTCCACAATAATGAAAACAGGGCTGAAGAGGCCTTTTTTTTTTTTTTTTTTTTTTTTTTTTACAAAACTAACCCTAGCTCTGGGAACACTCTGACTCCCAAATCGAGATGGACCAGGTTGGCCAGTCAATGCAGGTGTTGTGCCAAGTGAACCCTTACACCACTTGCAATTTTGGCACGTGGGTTACTAGAAATGAAACAAATTTTTCATGTTGTACGAGTGGATGACTGGATCTGTCTGCTGAGTTAGCCTTTACTTAAATGGCTGACCATTTAGGGCTGCCTTATAGATTGGTGAAGGGAGAGGGTTCACAGGTATGACAAGTCACATAGCTAGCAACCTCAACAATGAAATTATCTGCTGTACCCAAGTCAATGAAGCCCTCTAATGGGATCTCCCAAGCCCCTACCCCACAAAGTGTGGCAAGCAGGAAGAGCCCTGAATAACAAGTTTTAAATTTTCAAGTCATAACCCCTCCCATCTCCTGGCCGGGAATGACCCGATCCAAACAAGGGAGTTTTTCCATGCCATCTCACCCTCGGCTTGCTCATCAGAGAAATCTAATCATTTTGATTCATACACATTCACATTTCATACACATTTCCATAATATCCTTTTATTGTATTCTGTGCGACAATGACAATTGTTAAAACCACAATACAAATTAAATTGAATTGCATTGGATTAAAATCCCCACCACAATAAAGCCTATATAAAAAAAATGTCGAATTGTGACTACATTGTAAACCAATAGAAATAAGAGCATCTCTATTGTCACTAATGTAGTCAGTTGTGAAGAATTTATCAGTTTAAAGTTAATGGAAGTTAACTTAAAAAACAAAAACAAAGAAAAAGAGGTGGGAGCATTTGAGACGGCAGCCTACCTAACCGGCACCAACTTGGCGATCAATGTGAGTTGCAAGACTGGTGAGATCATCTAACATGTTGGGGAGATCACGGGCTACTATACCATCCTTGACCCCCTCAGGTAGACCACTATAGAATGAGTCAAACAAGGCTGTACAGTTCCAAGTGTTATTGCCAACAATTATTTTAAAGTCAAGAGCATATTTTGCCACGGATTGCTGCCCCTGAGAGAGTCTGAACAAGGAATGTGCTCAGAGCATGTAGAGCAGAAAATCAAAAGTACATATGGAACAGACATCATTTCTGTCCATCTCTCATGTGTACAGTCCACCTCTGCTTCAAGCAGTTTCTGTATCAGTCACACTTTCAGTCTGTCCTCTCTGCTACCAATATCATTTCCACTCCCTCATTTTCCTACAACAGGTAGAACGGACAATAAGGTAGAACAGAACACAAGAAGCTGCTGTATAAAGTCAGGTGTGTTCATTATCTTAATCAGAGATTATTTTCTTTTCTCCAAGTCTGGAGTAAGGATTGAAAAAGTTGTTAAAGTCCTGTGTGGTTGTGTGTGGCTGTCTTTTTCTCTAATAATTGTTTTGATAAGATTGATTCAGTAGAGAACACATCGCTACACAGTCTGTGAGGTGTAGAATGTCAACCAGATAAACTAGCATGTGGTTATTGGTGGGTTTCAGACCATTTATGATACTTTCCTTCAGAAACTTTATCATTCCTGTGAATTTTTTATTCTGACCATGACCTAATTTAATGAATTAAGAAGAATTTTTATTGAGTGTGTGTTCTTCAGTTTGGCAACAAGGGAAACAAAATGTTTCTTATTAAATACACTTTTACCATTTAATCTTCTGCACCAGCTCTCCTCCATCACAGTGACTTCACACAATTTATCAAATGGTATGTTTCATATTTTAGTTAAAATGTAGTGCTTTTCCTGTTCTTATAGTAATGTGGGAAATGTTTCTTTTATCTGGACTTGTTTTTACTATAGAATGTGTTATGTGATGCGGTATGGAGAGCCGCACCACAAGATGTTTTAAACTATAGGAGCCCTTACGCAGGGCTTTAGAGCTTTATTTTCAATGAAATAGGAGTGTGTGAGAGTGCTTATGATACACACGAGAAGACCTTCCTGTTTGGAGATGGTGTGGGATTATTAATTAAGAAACTTCAAAGGAAATAAATGAAAACTGAAAATACAAATTAAACTGATCTCCGTCATATACGCAAGAACGGACGGGGCTCTGGAAACTAAAACAAAACTAAAGATCCTCACTGGGCATTCGCCCCTTACCAAGGATTCATTTTGAGGAGAGGGAGAGGTTGTGCTTTGTGCACTTTTAACTTAAACTGAGCGTGCACGCTGGACTGTTGCGTGCCGCTCTCTCTTTCACCCTCTCTCGCTTTTGCCAGCATCTTAGGGAGGCAGAGGCTGGGGCTTTGCCTCCGTCTCTTAACTTTGAGTGCTTTTCTTTTACTTTACTTTTTTGCTTTTACTTTCTTCCTTTTTCTTTTTCTTTGTCTTTGGCTCTGATACCTTACCAGTGCTAACTAAATGATTGCACGAAGTGCGGCGGTATCAGAACCCTTAAATAAACACGGGTCCTGATTGCCGGCCTGATTGCCTGACGGCGGTGTTGCCTGGCAACCGCGTGTATAAATGACTGCACCTTTGCCATTTATACAGTTTAAGCACGGCTCTGCCCTTCGCACACCCCACGTTGTTTTAGTACTCACCCCCCTCTATGACGGCTCGCGACATCCAAGAGTCAATCTGGACCCTATGGAACTCTGTAATAGGTTCGGGGTCCAATGTATGCCATGCACGGAGCGCTCGATCGCCCAGGCTCTTGACACTGAGCTTGGCGGTCCTTTGCTCGGTCACCATGGGTGGGGATAAGGTGCGTGGGTTGAAACGGCTTGGTACAGGCCTATGATGGGGTTTTACATCCTAGTAGCCCTGAGGGGCAGTAGAAAGGGGTACTGGGACAGGAGGCGCTGAACCTGGGGGTTGGGCGCCCTTAAGGCAGCATAGGGTGCACTGACATCCCCAGTTGGAGATGGAATGGGTCTGCCAGTCCGTGCGAGGATTGTGACAAAGTAACCAGGGAAACCCCAACACTACTCTCTGTTCTGGCACCCGGGTTACCAGAAATGAGATTCGCTTGGAATGACGTCCGAGCCATAGTGTCACTGGGGCTGTCCTCTGCGTCATGCACCCTGACTTAATTGGCTGGCCGGCCAGGGAGACCAACAGGATGGCAGAAGGGAGTGGGCTAGCTGGAATACCCAGTGCCACAGCTAGCCTTCCGTCAATAAAATTTCCCATGGCCCCCACATCAATGAGCGCCTCAATTCGGGCTCTCCGGATCCTGGTCCCTGAGAGCATAGCTGGAAGGAAGAGCCCTGAATGACGGGGTCTTGAGTTCTAGGTGGAACCTGGCCCAGCCCTCCTGGGGTGACCCCATCTGTGGCTTGCTGCGCCACGGGCGTCGCTTGCCCCCTGGGAGCCCCGTGGGCTGCTATGGTGAGGGGCAAGCCTGGTGACGCCTATCTGAATGAGCTCTCCCAAGTCTTCCAAAATCAGGGACAGGACCTGAAGCCTCAGGCTCTGTCTCCATGAGCAGAGGTGATGCTTCGCACCTATAGCCAGGGGAGCGACCGGCTAGGCGCTTGGAGAGGTTTTTGGGGGTGGGGGAGATGTTCCCCGCCTGGAGCTGCCAGAACGTCTGGCCTGATTTTCATGAAGGCAGTTATCCACCCAGATGGCTAGTCTATAAAATTTCTCCAGATCCTATGGGAGGATCACGTATGGCTAGCTCATCCTTCAGCCGCTCGGAGAGCCCTTGTGTGTATGCAGCCATAAGGGCTGCGTCGTTCCACCCCAGGTACAAAACTCGACTGTGTAGTCTGCAACTGTTCGCTCCTCTTAAAGAATGGAAAGGAGGGGCGACACCATACTACTCGCCGTATGCAGATGAAGGAAAGTGGCCCTAAGTGCTTCAATGAAGGCCCTTAGAGTGGCGTCTTCTGACAGGAGGTGGTGCCACACTGCATTAGCCCACTCTAGTGCTCTACCTGTGAGCAGAGACACTATAAATGCAACCTTAGCCTGTTCAGATGGAAATTGGGAAGGTTGCAGCTCAAAAATTAGTGAGCACTGCAGGATGAAGGCATTGCACCTCTCTGGCGGTAGTCGAGTTTCGGCCACCAGATTGGGTAGTTGAGCCACTGATCCGGGGGCATGAGTCGACTCTGGAATCGACTCGCGGCCAGATGGAAACCCGGAAGTGGCGCGTGTCTCAAGCTGCCCAAAAACTTGCTCGAGGCGCTTATTAATTCCATGCATCGCCGAAATTAAAGCAGTTAGGGCTTCCTCGTGCTTATCAAGCATTCTCGCTTGACCCTCAACTTTTTAGTGCACCCGGTCCAAGCCCGTGGGCTCTTCTGGTGATGCGATCATTCTGTTAGAGAAAGAAAAAGAGAAAGAAAAAGAAAGTAAAAGCAAAGAAAAGCGCGCAGAAAGTTAAGAGACTGAGGCAAAGCCCCAGCCTCTGCCTCCCTAAGACGCTGGCAAAAGTGAAAGAGAGTTTAAGTTAAAAGTGCACAAAGCACAATCTCTCCCTCTCCTTAAAATAAATTCTTGGTAAGGGCGAATGCCCAGAGAGGATCTTTAGTTTTGTTTTGTTTTCCAGAGCCCCGTCCCTTCTTGCGTAGATGTCGGAGCTCTGTTTACTTTGTGTTTTCAGTTTTCATTTGTCTCCTTTTAAGTTTTAGTTAGTAATCCCATGCCATCTCCAAACGGGAAGGTCTTCCCGTGTGCATCATAAGCACTCTCACAATCTCCTATTTCGTTGACCCCCTCTAAAGCCCTGTGTCAGGGCTCTTATCATTAAAAAGCATCTCGTGGTGCGTCTCTCCATACCATGCCACGTAACAGAATGATTGTACATAACATCTTCAATCAAAGAAAAAGGCACATTGCATTTATTTAGTTTTCTGAAATTAACTCTAAATTAAACTCATAGCACACCTGATATTTGGTTGAATGTCTTAGCATGTTTACCCATTAGCAGACGCTTTTGGTGAACATCAACAAGCTTCTCGCAGAACTCTGTTTGGATATTTTAATTTAGTATTTAATTATATTATTTTGTTGCCTGGCACAAACTTTAAGCATGCTCTACAACTTTATTTTAATGGGTTGAGGCTCCAAAAGGTTAAAGCAAGCATGCTATGGTGTGGGTTTAAAGTCAGTGTCCTGTTGAAATAAACATTTTCATAGCAATACACTCTTCTTCATGGGAGCAAAACGTGTGTGATTATACAGCCACCATGCTTAACATCTTTTACAGTTCAATTGAGTTAAATTTTATTTGTATAGAGCTTTTAACAATTATCATTGCAGATTTACATAGTCAAAAGAAAATTATGAAAGTTTTTATGAACTGTGAACATTTATGAATCAAATTGATCAGTCCCTGAGCAGTAACGAGCAAGCCGAGGGTCAGGGTGCCAAGATCCTGGAACAATTCTTACAAGAACAGTATTGTGTTGAGTGCATTTGTAAAACCCATCAAGCTCCATGATGAAACTGTCTCTTATAAAGACCTTCCCAGGAAAGCAAGAGCAAAACTTACCTCTGTTGCAAGAGAAGTTCATTTAGAAAAAGCACCTCAGATTAGACCCGTTATGAAGCTTTACAGAGCATAAGTAAAATTGTTATGCTGATGATACCCAGTTATACATCTCCACAAAACCAGACAAAATACCCAAGTTGTCTAGACTAACTGAGTGCGTTCAAGATATAAAAGATTGGATGACCTATAATTTTCTTTTACTAAATTCAGATAAGGCGGCACCATGGTGTAGTGGTTAGCACTGTCGCCTTGTACCTCCAGGGTCCGGGTTCGATCCCCGACCAGTCTCAATTCCTGTCTCTGTGTGCATGGAGTTTGCATGTTCTCCTCGTGCTTGGTGGGTTTCCTCCGGGTACTCCGGTTTCCTCCCATATTCCAAAGACATGTAGGTTAGGTTAATTGGCATTCTCACAATTCAGCCTGCGTTTAGAAGGATATACTGTTACCACCAGCTCGACAGTGAAAGACCTGAGCGTAATATTAGACAGTAACTTATCATTTGAAAATCATATTTCCAATATCACAAAAACAGCCTTTTTCCACCTTAGAAATATTGCCAAGCTTAGAGACGTTTTATCTGTATCTGATGCAGAAAAGCTAGTTCATGCATTCACGTCCTCCAGACTGGACTACTGTAATGCATTACTGGGTGGTTGTCCTGCATCCTCAATAAACAAGCTACAGTTAGTCCAAAATGCAGCCGCTAGGGTTCTAACTAGATTAAAAAAAAATATGATCATATAACCCCAATATTTTCATCCCTGCACTGGCTACCTATTCAGTTTAGAATTAATTACAAAATAGCATTACTTACATACAAGGCTCTAAATGGTTTAGCTCCCACATATCTAGCCAGTCTGATACGTTACAATCCACCACGCTCCTTAAGATCACAAAACTCCGGACGTCTGGTAGTTCCCAGAAGATCAAAATCTACAAAAGGGGGTAGGGCATTATCATATTTATCTCTAAAACTTTAAAATAGCCTTCCTGACAGTGTTCAGGGCTCAGACACATTTTTCCAGTTTAAAAGTAGACACAAGACGCATCTCTGTCATACACATAACTCATCCCATAACCTGATACTACAGTACATCTGTCCTGAATGGCAACTACGCTAATTCTTTCCACCTGCTCGTTATTTTTCTACCCATCCCGAGGCATCTGGAGATTGTGCCAGCTTCAGTAGACAGAGGCCAATCCGACTCGTCCCTGTGCTGAACTGGAATTCACGTTCATTTAAAGAACTTCTGTTATACTGAACTTTCAGCTGCATAACACACATGATGTTATATAATTTCTGTTATCCGTTATCACCCAGATGAGGATGGGTTCCCTGTTGAGTCTGGTTCCTCTCATGTTTCTTCCTACTGCCATCTCGGAGTTTTTCCTTGCCACTATCGCCGTCACCCTTGGCTTGCTCATCAGGGACAATCTCATTATCTAGACACATTTTTCTCACCGAGTTGCTCATTAGTTTTATTATAAAAAAGCTTGTTTTAGTCCTTTCCATTGTCTTGCATCTGTTGATCTAAACCTTAGTGTATGTCTGTAAAGTTTAGTTCGTGGTTCCCTGAAGTGCTACGTGTTTTGGTTCTGTTTTACATTAATTTATCTATTTGTTTCACTTTTGTTATTTGTGTTAAATAAACATTCTCTTTAAAACATCAAGACCTCTGCGTTCATGCCTCGCACCCACCTTCGTGACAGTTAGCACTGATTGCAGTGTGATTGAAAGAGGTATAAAGTAAATTGTTATCGGGTAACAGGCTAGCTTCAGGTTTCCTTAAGATATGAATTGTGGGCAGGGCTTAGCTGCATATATTAAAGGTGGATAGACAAGCATATCCTACAAAAAGTTGGTCACAAATCTAGATAGGAAGTGCAAGTAGAATCAACACAATTTTGTCTCCGCTCTAGCTACCTACAGTCTTACGCAAAAGTTTAGGCACCCCTTGATAAATAACAGATTTTGGTGATTTTTTAATTGAAAAGATTACAGTCTCTCTTGGAAATGGAAAAAAATTCACAATATTTTCAGCAAACATTGATGCATAGTTACTTCTTATGCCATAAATTGAACAAAATTAAAAAGTAAAAACATTATTATGGCACTGTGCAAAGGTTTGGGCACTCTAAGAGTTCCAGAGTCTCAGATTCTTTTTACAAGGTTTCAAACCTTAATCAGCTCGTTAGATCTGATGCATGGCAACAGCTGTCCTTAGTAGATGCCAATTTCAAAGCTTTATAAATACTTTGACTCTTCAAGTTATTGATGCCCACAATGCAGGAGAAGGCTAGTGAGAAATGTAATTAAGATATGCAGTTCAGGGGCACTGTGGAGGTTAAGATGAAATCTGGAAGACCTAGAAAACTCTGGGAGAGAACTGCTCGTATGCTGATCAGAAAGACAAATCAAAACTCCCATTTGACTGCAAAAAACCTGCAGGAAGATTTAGCAGACTCAGACGTGGTGGTTCCACTGTGCAGTGATGCTTGCACAGACAAGACCTTCATTGAAGAGTCAGCAGAAGAAAATCTTAGCTGCATCCCCATCATAAATTCCAACGTCAGAAGTATGCAACACAACATCTACAGAAGCCTGATGCGTTTTGGAAACAACTGCTGTAGACTTGGAACAGGAAACCTTGCACGGGTGGAGGGAATGGGTTCCACTAAATACCAGCAAATTCTGGAAGCAAACATCTGTAAAAAATCTGAAGCTGACAAGAGGATGACTTCAACAGAACAATGATTCTAAACATACCTCGAAATCCACTATGGAATACCTCAAGAAATGCAAGCTGAAGGTTTTAGAACGAAGATTTTTAGAAATGAAAATTTGTGGGTAGATCTTAGAAGAGCTGTGCATGTGTGGCGGGACACCGAGGGTTTTAAGAAAGTGCAACCTAACGATTACGCCACCCTGGAATTTCACCAGGGAATATTTATTGAAAATTTGTTCTCAGAAACAGCACAGGTTTGTTCTCAGTGAGACGGCAGGAGACGTAGATATAAAAATAAATCAACTTTTATTACAAAACATAAAAGAAAAAAGAGCAATCCCACTTTAACATTTAACATACAAACACATCATACAACTTTCCTACTGAGATATTCTAAAATAAATGAGCTCAGGGTACACCAGCTGAAGCGTGACAGCGGGCAACAAGGGGCACAACTAGGCCTCCACGGCACCTCACCATTTCATACACCTGTGTAGAGACATTCACATGCGCACACACACGTGAAAAGGAGACCGCCACCAGGACTACACCCTGCCTTAGGCACTCACTTTTGCGGTTACAGGAGCTATGTTGTTATACAGTTCTCAAATGTTATCATAGGCACCCTGGAAGAATCAGTCACTCGAAAGAAAATACAACACTTAATCACACACAAGGAAAAGCTCAATTAATAAAAGAAACAAAAACACACCAATACACAAACACATATCAGTAGAAAAGAACAAACAATTCACACCCACAATAGACAAACAAAACCAAAGAAAAGAAATCCAAATAACTAAACATGTACACACATACACACCAAAACAAAAGGAGTCCAACACAACATGCACAGCTAAAATATGTTCCAGAGAAGCTGCTGGGAGCAAAGCAGTTAGCTCACAGCTAATAGCAGCAGTTAGCTCCCCGGCAATGCAGTTGGATCCCAGCTAATGACAGCAGTTAGCTCCCAGCCAATCGCAGCAGTTAGCACCCAGGCAAAGCAGTTACCTTTCAAGCAAAGCAGCAGATAGGACCCAGGCAAAGCAGTTGTTAGCACCCAGGCAAAGCAGTTGTTAGTACACAGCACCAACTGGCCAGAAAAGAATTACACATGGAATGCAGCTAACTGGTCTATAAAACAAATTAAAACCTAGACAGCTCAGTTGACACCCTATGCTTACCAAACAGATAAAAATCTTAATACATACCATGCAAGTAGAACCTCATGGAACCCAATTACACTATCTGGGAACAATGTGCATTGCAAAGAGGCTCACATGTCCGATTCTGTCCCACGCCAACCTCTGCATCAGAATAAATAGACACAGCTAGACATTTAAACAAATTACAAGAACTACAGCACTTACAACAAGCTCTCTTACCTGTAGAGGGATAACCTCGGGCCAATGCCAGCAACAGCGCTTCATCAAGTGTGTCATTCTGAGGGAAACACTACCATGAGCTGCAATCTACCACAAATAACCAACCAGCTTCACTTCACATACCTGAATGATGCAGTGATGACACCAAGGCAAGAGGCGGGACCTATAACAAAAGGCTACCTGTCACCAAACCTATATATATCCTCCCACTGCTTCATCATGGGACAGCCAACAAGCCAAGTAACCAATTAGGTGGAGCCTCAACCTGCCACAATCTACCCAACACTTTTGCATCGTCGCCCCGATGATGAACAAAATAAATAAAAAATAAAAAAAAACTCACGTCCAGGGCCTAAACAATGTGGAAATGGCACCCGATGCCCCTTCCAATAGGGCCAATTCATTATCCACCCCCTTGGCAGACCACGGGAGGTGGTAGAGATTACGATGTTGGCCAGCCGTAGCTCTCCTAGATCGCCGTGGTACTACGTCCACCTCAGACAAATCCTCTGGCTGTCACTTTGGCTCACTTTCCACATTACCAGATGGAGACCCTACAAGCCCTATGTCAGACACCCTAACCCCAACAGCCAAAGGCATCTCTGGAACTATAACTCATAAATCCCCTGGCTCTGACAGTTCTGAAGCCTGCTCAGCCAACGGTGGCTCAGGTCCAACTACTGGACTACGAGGAGATACTGGGGCGGAGAAATCCTTCCGAGTCCGTGCCTTCAGCAAAGAACGATGTACCTGCCTCACCTTATTCAAATCATCAACTGGGGCAATGGAATAGACTGAACCTCCACTCTTTGGGGTTTTCACCACCTGATACACCACAGGACTCCATAAATCTTGAATCTTTGCCCGGCCTCTCACGCCAAAATCACGGAGATAGACCAGTTGCCCCTCCACAAATGGCACATCTCGCACATGAGAGTCATACTGCGCTTTACGTCGCTCAGCTGCAACCCTCAGGTGCTCCCGTGCCCCTGCAAAAGCCACCTGCAATCGAGTCTGATGCTCTATAACCCACTCATGCACATTTCCTGCTACAGTTTCCTCCACTCTACCCAACAGAAAGTCAACCGGCAAACGGGGCTCTTGCCCAAACATTAAATAATAGGGTGACTCACCTGTTGATTGGTGTGGGTTCGTATTGTAGCTAAACAAAACCTGTGGGAGACATAAAGCCCAATCCCGTTTGCTTGAGGGAGGCAAGGTACGCAATAGGTTATGCAGAGTCCTATTAAAACTTTCACACTGACCATTCCGCACGGGATGATAAGGTGTAGTTCGTGACTTCTCCACTTTATACAAACTGCAAACCTGCTGAATAAGTGAGGACTCAAAATTACGGCCCTGGTCAGAATGTATGCGACCTGGGACCCCAAACTTATAGTACCATTCCACCACAAGTACTTGAGCCACAGTTTCAGCTCTCTGGTCCCGTGTAGGGACCGCCAATGTGAACTTGAAGACATCCGTCATCACTAGTACATTCTCCAAACCTGACCTGGATGGCTCCAATATGGTAAAAATCAATGGCCAAGATCTCATTTGGTCTAGAAGCAATTAAATGCCCCATAAAACTGGGGGCAACAAGCTGCCCATCCTTGGCAGACTGGCAACGTTCACACTCCTTACACCGGCGGGCCACCTCTCCAGCCATACCTGGCCAATAACAGCGCTGGCGAACCAACTCAGTGGTGCGTTCCACACCCTGGTGTCCATGTTCCTGGTGGAGCCACCTCAAGATATCCTTTCTTAACACGGCAGGCAAGAGTACTTGAAAAATTTCTTCTCTCCAATCCGGGCAGAAAATTTGACGGTGCAGTACCCCTTCACGTTCTACCAACCGGTCCCACTGTCGGAGGATGGTTAAACTACTCTTACCCAACAATTTGCGCTCTGCCGGATTGGGAAAGCTCTTCTGGTGCAAAAAACCCAGAACCTTACCAATACCTGGATCAGATTGTTGCAGCGCTCTCAATTCAGCTGCAGAAAGACTTGGAAAAACCCGAAGTGCTGCTTGGGTCGTCCTGACACACTGGCTCTCCTCCGGTAGCATGTCGAACTAGTACCGGAACTGCAGTCGCTGGCGCAAGCTGCCCTACTCCCTCACTATTCACTGGAGGCTGTCTTGAAAGGGCATCAGCATTACTATTACTCTTGCCTGGCCTATACCAAACTTCAAAGTCAAAAATAGCAAGTTGGGCAGCCCAACGCTGTTCAGTGGCCCCTAACTTTGCTGATGCAAGGTGACTCAGAGGATTGTTATCAGTATAGACAATGCACTTATGCCCCAGCAAATACTCTCTAAACTTTTCTGTCATTGCCCACTTGAGAGCCAAAAATTCAAGATTCATAGAGCTGTAATTTGTAGGGTTACGCTCAGTGGGCCGCAAACTACGACTGGCAAAGGCAATGGGACGAGCCTTTCCCTCAGCATATGCAAGAATAGGTGAATTAATGTGTCAAAACTCCGTTGACACTGCTCTGTCCAAGCACTGCCAAAAGGTTGTCCCAGCACTCCCCTATGCCTACCCCCAACCCACTTGGCTACCAGCTTATGTAGAGAGGCTGGCAACTCCCTGAGAGGACACCACATGACCTAGGTACTTAACCTGCAGTTGAAAGAACGCACACTTTTCCGGCTTTGAAGCGGGAGGGCCTTAAAGCAATCTGCCCAAGACGACCTCCAACCGCTCCAGATGTTGAGCCACTGAGGAGGAGAACACAACAATGTCATCCAAGTACAACAACAAAGACTGATGCCGCTGGTCCCCAAACAACCTTTCCATTAACCGCTGGAAAGTGCTGGGAGCATTACAAAGGCCAAACGGCATCCTATTCCATTCAAATAGCCCGAATGGAGTACAGAATGCAGTTTTGTGTTTATCCTCCTCGGTGACTGTATTTGGCCAGTGGATACAACCAGGTTCCTAAGTGGAAAACCAGCG
>JAAGKR010010200.1:0-23665 GCA_011419295.1 Clarias macrocephalus | reverse complement strand
TTTTCCAAACTGGACATTTCTGTTTCTTTTGTTTCCTTAAAACAGACATGAAGGAGCTCCATCAGACTCAGTTTCTGGTCCTTCATCAGATTCAGCTCTCTGAAAGGAAGTGGAAATATGAGGGGGACGTCCTGATTTGCTTTCCCTTCAGCCCAGTCCAGAATGAACTTCTGCACAGAGACTGTTTTTCCGATGCCAGCGACTCCCTTTGTCAGCACAGTTCTGATGGGTTTGTCTTGATCAGATAAGGGCTTAAAGATGTCATTGCATTTGATTGGTGTTTCCTCTGTTGTTGTTCTCCTGGACGCTGCCTCGATCTGTCTCACCTCATGTTCTTTAATGACGTCTCCACTGTCTCCCTCTGTGATGTAGAGCTCTGTGTAGATCTCATTCAGGAGTGTTCGGTTTTCCTGATTTATTATCACTCCATTTACACACTCAAACTTCTTCATCAGATTTAATCTAAACTTTTTCTGGAATTCATTTACAGCAGCAGATTCTGGGTCGTGTCTGTGACAGGGTGAAGCGGGAAGACATGGTGAGACACAGGATTCAATTATTAGAGTTAATAAGGTTATCACAGATGTGTATTAGTTTTAGTTCGCTGTAAGATTTTATAATGATGTAGTTAATAAAAGCAGAGAAGTTTAAGACACCAGTTGATGACATGGTGTTGATCTTACTAACATTGGTAACTTACATACATTAGTATAAGATACATTAGTATCTTACTAACTTACTAACATCTAAACATTAGCCCTAATTTTACTATAATGACTCTGTATGAGTGAATATTTAGAAAACATGGTCCAAACACAACATGACACAAATATTGTGAAACTGTGAAAAAAAATATTCTCTTGTTTTTAATTTTTATATGGTCATAAGAAATTTAATAAAATTTTAGTACATCACACAGAATGAACAGATCACGTGTTTTAAAAGATATAAAAGCAGATGCACAATTTTATGAAAACCTGCCAGAAATGTTCACAGGTCTGAAATGTCTAACTCTGTCCTATGAGTGATTTCACTGATGTCTGGATTTCAGTTCAAAATAAACATTTTTGTTATGTTGCACATATTATTAATTTTACAATGTTACTTGTATACTTGTTTAAGTATATATTATTTTTATTCCTCATTCGAACTTTTTAATGTTTATAATTTTAATAATAATTATTATTGCTATTGCAATAATAAAAAAAGTAGTTGTGCCATTATGTATTGTTCCTTATTATAATATAAATCTAAATGCCTGCTAATAACTGTGTAGCAGTTACTGACTGTGACTTTAACTCTAAGAACTATGGGATGTTACCTGTGTACAGATGAGGAGTCTCTGTTGCTAAAGTTTGTAGGAGGATCCATGGACTGATCACTCTTCATGGAGACGCAGCTGGGTTCTGGTAAGTCTGAGCTCTTTATCTGGAGTTTACTGTACAACATTATAGAGTAGGAATGAGACAGATTTTCATTGGCTTAGAAATTGGGATAGAAAATACTGTTGAGACAAATTAGCATCATGGTTAGTATCATTCCAAATATCATGATATTTCTGTTGAATATTTATTAAAATCTCTACCACTACTTACCCACAAAGCAGCAGCAGCAGAGGGAGAAGCAAAAAAGCACGAAGTCTGTGAGTGGGAAACTAACTGCCTCAAACCATAAACACTCATAAACCCCTTACAGACTTGCACTCGTTCTATAAATCTGACAGCAATTTAACATGTAGGCTTTGTCTGAAAGTGAAGCCTGGTCACTTTTCTGTTAAAGTCATCAAAGGTTAGACCTAGTAATAGTTATCAATTGTGTGTCACTTAGTGTAGGATCTTGAACATATGGCAAATCTTGCACACATATTTTGTCTCTCTCCGTCCGTGACCTATGTCTAAATAACATTGCTTTCACACTTTCACTGTCTGATAGACACACTGCTTTTCATAGACACACAACGAAGTAATGGTGTTCAGAACAGTAACTGAAATTTTAGTTATTCGTTTGTACTTACTATTAATTTTAGAATTCATTTTGTAGCCTGGAGTTTGTGTACATCACATTCTTTTCATAATTTCATTTTCTAGTAAAAGTTTAGTGTAGCAGTTGGTTTTATTGTTGTTGTTAATGTGTCTCCTGCAACTACAGCCTGCCTCCATCTCAATAACACAATAATGTTATGAATTTCTTCATATATTTCATCTAAAGCATTTACTCTATGACAGTGTAACATTACTAAAGACCAAGGAACAATAATATAAATTACAAGTTCCCAACCCTGGTTCTGAAGGACCCCCTGCCCTGTACATTTGAAGAGCTTCCCTGCTCTCTCACACCCACCTCTGTTCAGAAAAAGCAGACAATTAGCTGTTAAGTTCAATCAGGTGATTTGCGAGCTGGCAAAACACTAAACTGGGCAGAGCTGGGAGTCAAAACCTGTGATACAAATCAAAGTAGCTTTTAATGACTTACATGTGAACCAATGAGGAGTCTCTGTTCAAGTTCCAAGGAAGATCCATAGACCGATCACTCTTCATGGAGACACAGCTGTGTGCTGGTGAGTCTGATGTCTTTCTCTGGGGTTTACTGCACAACATTACAGACACGTCTTTATATACACCCTAAACATTCACTGTGCAATATTACAGAGTGAGCAAGAGATAAATTTGTATAAAATGACCCTTACAAAAAATAACTGCAGTTTTTTTGAAGTACAATGCAGTACAGTGCAGTTGGAGTGCAGTTGGAATGCAGTACAATGCAGTTGTATTGAAATATGATTCTGTAACGTTGTCCATTGTAAAAAATAACTGCTGCTTCTGGGATAAAAACTGCAGTTTTGTGAAGTACACTCACTCACTCACTCACCCACCATCTATACCGCTTAATCCTGTATTCAGGGTCACAGGGGGCCTGGAGTCTATCCCAGGAGACTTCGGGCACATGGGTACACCCTGGACAGGGTGCCAATCCATCGCAGGGCACAGACACACACACTCACTCATTCACACACTACGGGCAATTTGGGAACGCCAAACCTACATGTCTTTGGACTGTGGGAGGAAACCGGAGGAGAACATGCAAACTCCATGCACACAGAGACGGGAAACGAGCCTGGCCGGGGATCGAACCCGGACCCTGGCGATGCAAGGCGCCTAGTGATAACCACTACACCACCGTGCCGCCTTGTGAAGTACAATGAAGTACTATTTATTCAGTACTAATTCAGTTAAATGCAGTTGGAATGCAGTTGTATTAAAATATAATTCTGTAATTTTGTAATCATTGAACAGTTAATCCTGCACTGAATCCTGCAGTCCTTTACTAGGTTATTCTAATAATAATAATTAGAATAACCTAGATATATGCTCTTAGAGCATATATCCCCCTGCCGGCGAAGCATGTGGAGGACTACAAACTTTATTTTTATTTCCAATTAAATATTTTTGTCAACTCTGTCCCATCATCTGAGAACCATTAAAGCAATAACTTTAATCAATTTATACCAAAATCAAAATGTTAGTTTTAATTTTAATTTATTAATTTTGTACAAGTGCATGAATATTTAGGGAACACAGTGATAAATACTAAAAATCTGCCTCAGAAACAGAAAATTACTACTTAATGTAGAATGAACAGATAATGTATTTGACTTTAACTCTGGGAATTATGGGATGTTACCTGTATACAGATGGGGAATCTTCACTTTTCAAGTTCAAAGGATGATCCATAGATTGATTACTCTTCATGGAGACACAGCTGGGTTCTGGTGAATTTGATCTCTTTTTCTTGAGTTTACTGTACAACATCATAGAGTGGACATGAATTTAATTGTCTAATATCATGATTCAACATACCAGGAGAGACAAATTGCTGCTCATATTGTGTATCACAGTACTTCCATTTAATAATCTTTATAAGGGCCACATCATGTTACACACTAGATGGCAGCACCCGAGGTTACTTTTTAAAAGATTGTTTGATGAGCTCTGTATGCTACACAGTAAAAAAAAAAAAAAAACTCTACATTGAGATTGTATCTCTTCAGGGTTTCACTAAAATACTAACGTGTCCCAGTCAGAGTGTGAGTTTAACACTCTGTGGTAGTGATATTGCAGTGGTTGGATGTGCTGCCATTACAGATACAAATAAATGTAATACAATTTAATATAAAGTGTTTTGGGTTGACACTGCCTGTTCATTAGTGATATGTCTCATATCATGACTTTAGTGTATTGTCTTATGATTACTGTTTACTTTTTAACTGCACTTTTTTATCAGGTGATGTCTGTGTTAGTTATTATTTTCATGAATACTCACTACATATATTAGATATGAATGTTCAGTGAATAAAACACTAGGACATAGTAACTTACTGCTTTTCCGAGGGCGGGGTCTCATTCGCTGTCTCCAGATCAGGGTCCCTCATTTTTGAATATCAGTGTCTGTACAGAGAGCTCATGGACACACTGCTGAATCCTGAAGATGCTGATCTCTACTGCTGAATAAATTACACTCCTAAACACACAACAACAATCACACAATTAATTAATTTTAAGGGAATTGTATTTAGTCAGACATAAATCACAGCAGAGAGATTATGAGCATTATGCATTGTGTCATGCAGGTTCAGGGAGCAGGAGTAGAGAGATAGAGAGAGATTTCTGTTTGTGTAACATACAGTATAGGGAATATATGGCACTCAGGTCTGAATCTACATGTTCTGAATATTTAGAGGTAAAGGGCAGGTGAAAAGGCTTAAACATGATCAGGACAAAACAGACAAAATGACCAAATCCAGTAGTATGCCATCAGAATGCTGTGTTGATCTCTTCAGCAGGATCCTGATGATATAGTGTTCATGGAAAGACTGGACTGTAAACAAATATATGTACAGTGGAACCTTGGATTACGAGCATAATTCGTTCCGGAAGTGGGCTTGTGTTCCAAAACACTCTTAGACCAAATCATCATTTCCCATAAGAAATAATGAAAACTCAAATTATTCATTCCATAGCCCCCAAAAATAAATACACAAAAATAATTAATACAATCTATAAAATTAAAATAAAACAAATTAATCTGCACTTTACCTTTAAAAACAAGTACAAATAAATCCCGACAGATAAGTATTTCCATTGGTGCGCACACGCGCCGTGTGTGTGTATGTGTGTGTGTGTGTGTGTGTGTGTGTGTGTGTGTGTGTGTGTGTGTGTGTGTGTGTGTGTGTGGAATTAGCCCCTTCCCTCGCCTCGTTTTACACAGTAACACTCCTCCTCCCTCTCCCCACCTCGCTTTTTCACAACAGTTTCACAACAAACACACACACACAACAGAAACACCGTTTTAACAGGGAAAAAAATAAATCTCTCTGAGACTGACATGAGCGTATATTAACAGACTCACTTTTTACGTTTCACAACGAGCGCATAAACACAGCGGAAACACCGGTTTAACGGAAAAAAAGCGAGACTGGCACGAGCGCATACTAAAGGAATCACTTAAGTTTCACAACAAACACACACACACAAACACGGAAACACCGTTTGAACAGGAAAAAAATAAGTGTCTCTGACATTGGCATGAGCGCATACTAAGGGAATCACTGCTGTAAAGTAAAAAAAAAACAAAAAAAACAAATGAACCAGCACCTTACCTTTGAAAAGAATCGCGACAGAGCAGAGTTTCTGTGTCTTTGTGAAGCCGGGAGGGTGAGAGAGTGACGTTCGGTGTCAAAATAAGAGTCGCATGTGTGAAGCATGATACTCGGCGCTCGTAAACTAATACTTGCTCAGTTTCCGAATAAAAAATAATTTAAAATCTTTGCTCGGTTTGCGGAACACTCGTAAACCACGTTACTCGCAATCCGAGGTTCCACTGTACTGTATTTGCTTTTGTATAAAAAGCGTTATAAGGCAGCACTTGGTGTAAAAACTCTTTGCTTTAAAATAAAAGTACATGATCCACTTAAACAAGTTCCCTCCAAATCGCCATTACATACAGTTTGATTAATATTCCCTCTTTTAATAACAGATCATAAACCTTCTCCACATCACAAATACTGCAATCAACGTCTTTGTTTACTTTCTATTTTTCCTTATCTCATCTCCTAAACACAGCACTGATCCACAGCGTCTCTTCCTCTCCTTAATACACATTAGTAGAGTGACAGCACACCTGTGTGTTCCTCACCTCACACACTCCTGTAATACTCCAGACTTTAACTCATGACCACACACACACACACACACACACACACACACACACACACACACACACACACACATGTTGGATGGAGTTCAGCATGGTTTCCACAAGGGAATTAAACTGGGAAGATGTTGATTTACGCCGAATTTTGTTTTTGTTATTTTTAGAAGGTTTAAAGAGTTAGAATTTATTAATAAAAATTACCAAGATCAGCTCTTTCACAAGAAAATCACAATAACTAACTAACTAAATAAATAAATAAATAAATAAATCTGTGTTCTCCAGATAACGGTACAGGAAAGTAACGGTACAGACCACACCTGACAGAGCGGCATGAAATTAATTAAAAATTATCCATGAACCTGACCAGGATCAGTTCTTTGGTAAAAAAAAAAATCACAATAAAACTAATCTGTGATCAACAGATAACTTTACAGAAATAACGGTAAATATATAACACAGCGCCTGCGGCCTTGCCTGGACTTCCATTAAAGTCAGATTTTAAACTCCTTCATGTTTTTGTTCCAGATTATTAAATCTAAATTCCCACAAACACTCCGAAAGTTTTATTAATAATAAACAGAGAAGATAAACTCGAGTATAAACACACACAGGACATAAACAGTTGAGTTCCGCTGACATGACAAAGTTTTACTGGTGGAAAAAAAACTTGTTTTATATTAAATATAAACTCATTATTTCGCTATAAAGTCGTTTCTGATAAACAAATCACTCACTTTTACTCAGCAGTCCTTGTTGTGTGACATTAATATCACAGTTTCTGCCACGTGTTGAAGGTTTAATTTTTTCCCAGTAGAAACAAAATGGAGTCTCTGACAGAAACACTTTCATTTTCTCCGAGTCATGTGTCGTTCAGGGAATCGACTCTTTGAGTCGACTCATTTGGATGAACTCTGAATCGAAAAGGCAAATGATGAAAATGAAATGTTTACTTCTGGAGGAAAATTCCTGATGTTTTGTTGTTATGACACTACAAGTCCCCTTTAATGATCAAGAAACAGAATAAAAGACCTCTCAGTAATAATAATCTCATTATTATGCTGAAGGACCTCAGCCACCCCTGCAATGGACTGTTCTCTCTGTTGAGGTCAGGAAAGCGTTTCCGCTCCCTGAAGGCCAACACAGAGAAACTGAGGAGGAGCTTCTTCCCGCAGGTGATACGGTCTATTTGAATTTGAATTTGATATGTTTAGCCTATTGTCACACAGATCTGATGTTTTTTTATAATATCCATTGTTTAAAACAAAGGAAAGCTCACACGAATCCATGACATGTTTTAACCCTGATGGCGTGTGCAAATATCAATGTGCGACGTTTCAAGCACGTCCTGTAATTATGATGTCGACACGACATGCAAATCTGATTTAATCAAGAACAGAACAATGTGGATTGTAATGTGAATGTAAAGTTCTTCGGGGTAAAAAAGACAAAAGAAAGCAGCTGAGAAATATTTCACACTATATACTGAATTTTTTTTGCACATGTTTTGCACATCTATAATCTGACCTACACTACCAGTCAAATAACAACTGTTGAAATATCAATTGAAATAACAATAGACTGTTGTTGATAAATAATAACATAATTCCATGCTATTTCATAATTTTGAAAAAAAAATACAAACTTTTGACTGGTATTGTACCTGTATAAGATGTATGCCTTGTGTTTAGACTCATACACACTGAATACAGTCTCTCTCTCTCTCTCTCTATCTCTCTATAATATAAAATAATAAAGGTTTGTTTATAAAAAACACATTAGTTTAATAAACATAAGATATAAAATAAACCATGTTGTTTAAGTTAAACTGATTTCAATAAAACAAAACAAAACAAAACAAAAAAACACACCCATGTCTGAGGCTGAGTTCACACTAAGAGGCGACAGGCTCTGAGTGAGTTTGCCTCTTGTGGCATGATGTCTCTGTTAATGTACCACATGTGGGAGTCTCACACTAATGTTATCATCTTGCAATAAAAAACATTCATATTAAATGCCAAAATAATATACAGTGGGACCTTGGATTGCAAGCATAATTCGTTCTGGAAGCAGATTTGTATATCAAAACACTCGAATATCAAAGCAATTTTCCCCCATAGGAAATAATGAAAACTCAGATTATTTGTTCCACAACCCAAAAAAATAAATATATAAAAATAAATAATACAAAATATAAAGTAAAAATAAAACAAATTAACCTGTACTTTACCAGGTAAAAAAATAAATAAAAATAAATCCCGACAGATAAGTGTTTCCATTAGTGTGTTTGTGAAGCTAAAGCAGATGAGAGGAGGAATGACTTATATGTATGATTTATACATGTATATATACCTATGACGTAGAGATGATGTGGAGTGTGTTATACTGATTATACTGACTGGTTTTGATGGAGTCGAGGGGGACATGCAGATTGCTGAGAGACGCTTCAGAGCACACAGGGGTTCCCTGTAGAGAGTGCAGGGGCGAGCCGGGTGTGGTGGAGCTGATAAACGGATTGGTGGAGAGTGAGGACCGTACGGAGAACCAAAACACCAACACCGGCGGCCAAGACTTGCTGAGCTGAGACACTACACAACAAAAAGCACTTATATAACATCCACCAGTTAAACACACACACACACACACACACATACACACACACACACACACACACACACACACACACACACACAGTGATGACCCAAACTCCATATTACAGTAGTAAACAGTACACTACTGTAGACCAGGTCCTATTTATCACACAGTTAAATAATCAGATAGTTACTGAATATAAACACTTATCAGACATGATGTCGCACTGTCGACTCACTGAAGTGTTAAACCAGAGGTGATGTACTTGTTCACTAGTCTGTGGTTTGGGACGCAGCCACACTCTCCATGTCGTTTCTCCAACACCAGCTTTTATCACATGCTCTGTTTATATCAGTACTCCAACATCTACACTCATTTCATATTTTATTGTTATTTACAGAACACACTTCAAATGTTTCTATAAAACTCTTCATGTACAGATTTGGAAATTGGTTTGTTCTGCACCTCTTCTAAACAGGTTGTTTATTACCCAGAATGCACTACGGTGTCAGAGTTGTGTCTTTTCATCCAGAACAGCACTGTAGGAGCCGTGTCTCACCCCTTCACCTCTCCAAGGTTCAGCATGGCGAGATCCTGCAGCCCCTGAGTCACCACATCAGGATGTGTGTTTGTGTGTGTGTGTGTGTGTGTGTGTGTGGTGGCTTATGGTGTGTGTAGGAGGAAACACGGTGCCTGGTGTGCCAGAGAACAGGTCGAGTCCAGGAGGAGGAGGAGTCTGACAAGGGGAGGAGTCAGATGATTATAGATACAGTAATATACAGTATGTACTTCATTATATCACTGTGTACAGAATATAATCAGTATAAACACCTGATAGATAAATGATAACGTGTCCTAAATTATAAATAAAGGACCAAAAAGAGATCATTTGAACAATTATGTTGTTTTGTGATCAATACATTTGGCATTACACTGGAACTCAAATGGATTTGCCCTTAATAGAACAATTACAGTTGTTAAAGATTTTTATCCTGCCCGGCCAAAAAAAGTCACACTCTAATATTTCATTGGACCGCCTTTTGATTTGATTACAACCCTGGCATAATTTTGAAAAAGCTTACACAATGTCACAATATTTATTTCCATCCTGGTTTTAATGATGTGTTTTTTCAGCTCTTAATCAATTTTAGTAGTTTTACCAAAAGTTTTCTTTTCTTGATGCAGGACAGTAATTTCACCGTTCTGAAACAGAGTAACATCTTTGCCATGACCACAGGATATATCTTCTGATGTAGTGTAAGAAATGAGAAGTTACTCACTGCATCAGTCAGGGTTAAATAACTTCTTGTCAGATGAAACATATTAACCACAGCAGTAATTGGAAGCCTCTTAACGATTTGTTAAATCCAGATGGTGATTTTTTTGGGCCAGGCAGTTTATATTAAGTAGTATTGAGTTACGGTCATTGTTATCCTATAAATCATTGTAGTTTAGATCCACAATTATCTGTGACTGTGACTTTAAACGGCTTTGAAAATCTGGACATCAGTAGTTTGATTCCCGGGTAATGCTGTAGCTTCCCGCACTCCAGGGTCTAGAGAGCTGATCTCACATACATTACGGCTCTACAGCCAATCATGGGTGTTTGTGAGCTCACACAAGCAGAAGGAGTGGAAAGCGCTGTCCTCCGAGTGTGTTACACTGCCAACAACGGTGTGTGAGCGAGGAGTTTGAAAAGATGGCGTCACGTGGTTCAGAGGAAACACATGATAGTCTTCAGCCCTGTCTGACTTGTAGAAGTAGTCTTAATGAGGGAACCCCGTAGTGACGGGTAGGAATTTTAAATGACTAAATTAGGGAGAAAATTCAAGGAAATGATGTCATGGTTTTAGAACCTTCTGATAAGCTAATTGACATAATTAAAAGTAATAAATCAGTGCCACCCTAAAATGTCTGAAGCTACACCTGTGAAAGTGACAGTGCAGAGTGATGAAGATAATCGCAAACGTTGTCAGGAGCGGACGTGGACGGAGAAACGACCCAATAGCAGAAATAGATTCTTTAGAATAGCCTTTATTTATGTACCAGGATAAAATGGACAAAGGCTGGAAGAGCAGAGAGAGTGTGTGTGTGTGTGTGTGTGTGTGTGTGTGTGTGTGTGTGTGTGTGTGTGTGTGTGTGTGTGTGTGTGCATGCGTGCGCGTATGCGAGAGAGCGAAGAGACGTGTGTGTGTGTGTGTGTGTGTATGTATGTATGTATGTATGTATGTGTGTGTGTGTGCGTGCGTGCGTGCGCCTATGCAAGAGAGCGAGGGGACGTGTGTGTGTGTGTGTGTGTGTGTGTGTGTGTGTGTGTGTGTGTGTGTGTGTGTGTGTGTGTGTGTGTGTGTGTGTGTGTGTGTGTGAAAACGGTCCAGCAGGGGAATGTCCTAGAGTGCAACAAGTGCATGAGGTGATGACGTCAGGGAATCCTCCGCGAACCTGGAAGTAGCGTGTACGAGAATATCCTCGGAGATTGTACCGGCGGTTTATTATATTTTCTTTTTATCCGGCGCTATTTCGCTGCGTAAACTGAGAGCGGATGTCTGAGTCTTTTGTTCTGCCTTTGCTGGGGCACAGGAGGCTGGTGAGTGGCGTGATCGTTGTACCAGGAAGGCGGAAGTGTGGGACAGCAAGGAGTTGGCTTGGATCCGAGATAAGTGCCGCTGAACGGAGGTGCAGCTGTGAGCACGAACGAATCCGGGGGTGTTAGCTCAAAATCGGAATCCAAAACACAGTCAGGGTCATACACGAAGATCAATCCAAAAAACGAGCGAGGTAACCAGGGGTGAAGACGTAAGAATAAATCCAGAGAGGGTAAGCAGGGGTCGGCACCGAGAAAGAACACAATGAACAAGATTAGCAAGAAAGACACGGGGCACACGAGCGAGACACTGCGGCGCTGAGTGACACACTCGGTGTGCTTATAAAGCCATGGGGTGATTGCTTGATTTGATACAGGTGTGCTGTGATTGAGAGCGGAGCGCGTAGGGGAGAACTCCGGAGGTACTCCAGGTTCTTGCCAATGCCTCCATTCCTCCAATTTCTCCAAGCCAATGCCTCCATTCCTCCAGAGTGAGCTTGACTGCCAGTAATTCTCAGTCACCGATATCATAATTTCTCTCAGTGGAAGAGAGTCGATGGGAGAAGAAACAACATGGGTGCAGCTTATCATCGTTAGGAGATTTTTGTGATAAGACTGCTCCAACTCCGGTGTCTGAGGCATCCAGTTCGACCACAAATTGAAGAGAAGGGTCTGGCTGAAGAAGGATAGGGGCTGTGGTGAAACGCCTCTTTAGGTCAAGGAAGTTCCTGGCAGCTTGTTCTGACCACATGAACGGAGTTGTGGATGATGTCAGGGAGATTAGAGAGCAGCCACCAAAGCAGTAGTTGCGGATGAACTGCCTGTGAAAATTGACGAAACCCAGGAAGCGTTGAAGCTCTTTACGGGTTGTTGGGACAGGCCAGTCTGTGACGGCTTTCAGCTTGACAGGGTCCATCTGAATCTTGGACAGGGCTAGAATAAAGCCCAGGAAGGAGACTGTGCTACTGTGGAACACTTCTCAGCCTTTACATAGAGATGATTCTCAAGGAGCCTATGAAGTACCTGGCGTACATGCCTCTTATGTTAGTCCATGGAGCACGAGAAGATGAGGATGTCATCTAGGTATACAAAGACGAAGATATTGATAAAATCCCTGAGGACGTCGTTGACGAGGGCTTGAAACACACCTGGGCCGTTGGCCAACCCGAAGGGCATGATCAAAAACTCGTAGTGGCCTGACAGAGTGTTGAATGCAGTCTTCCACTCGTCCCCTTCCCTGATTCTGACCAGGTGATAAGCACAACGCAGATTCAGTTTCGTAAAAACTTGGGCCCCCTGCAGGAGGTCGAAGGCAGTGGACATCAGGGGCAGAGGGTAGCGGTTCTTGATGGTAATGTCATTCAATCCTCTGTAATCAATGCAGGAACGTAGGGTACTGTCTGCCCCAGCGGGTGACGATGACGGTCTTATGATGCCCACGGCTAATGCCTCGGAAATGTACTTATCCATGACTTCCCTTTCCTGGTGAGAGAGTGAAAAGAGGCGCCCTCGGGGTGGAGCTGTGCCGGGTAGAAGGTCGATTCTACAATCGTAGGGACGATGAGGAGGGAGAGAAATGGCCCGAGACTTGCTGAACACGGCCTTGAGGTCAACATAATTGTGTGGAACCCCAAAGAGATCTGGGAACTCATCGCTGGTTGCTGTGCCGAGGGTAGGGCAGACAGCAGACTTCAAGCAGGAGGCCAGGCAGAGAGAGATCCATCCCAGGATGGTGTTATTTTGCCAGTCTATGTATGGGTTGTGGCAGGTAAGCCAGGGGCGCCCGAGAACCAGCTGAGACTGAGCTTGGTTCATGATGAGGAAGGAAATCTCTTCTGTGTGATTGTCCGAGGTCCTCAGAGTAATCGGAATGGTTCGATGAGTGATAGACGGGAGCGGGGTTCCATGCAGAGCGTGGATAGATAACGGAGCATTCAAGGGAAGAGTAGGAATGCGCACTTCTTTGACTTTCATGGCACTGATCATGTTCTGGTCGGACCCAGAATCAACGAGGGCCTGGGCCACATGGAACTGACTCCGGAAAAGAAGTGTGACAGGAAGGACGGGACGACCTCTATGCAGCAGCTCTTGGGTGCCCCCCTCCAGTGTGCCTAGGTTCACTGGGGGGGCTTGGCTTTTAACGGGCACTGTAAACGCAAATGTCCGACCTGGTCATAGTAAAGGCATGCTCCGGCCTGAACCCGTTGCTGTCGCTCCTCCAGTGAGATCCGGGTTTGTCCGACCTGCATTGGTTCGGTCGGGGGGCTGGCTGGCCTGATCGGAGCGGAAGAGGCGCTGGCTTGGAGGCGGGGTTGTTTCGAGAGGAGGTGTCGTTCTCTAAGGCATGAGTCTATCCGCCCCGCAAGGTCCATCAGAGCGTTCAAGTCTTCGGAGAGCTGCTGGGAAGTTAGCTGGTCCTTGACTGACTCAGAGAGCCCGTTCATGAAGGTGTCATACAGGGCCTGGTCGTTTAGAATGGGATTTAGACCCGTGAGTCTGGCTAGCTCCCCAGACAAACTTCTCTTTGGCTTTAAAGGGAAATACAATAAGATTCAGTACATAGAAAAATCAACAAACTGTGGAGTATTTGAGATTTTCTGCATTAATGCTGTACGAGACTAAAGGACACAACAGGTCATTTCAAAGCTCTGAATAAAAAATATAACACAAAGAAATCACTTCCTTAATTCTGATGATTCCTATGACTCCATGACAAACACATCTGTGCAGTTCATTCAGTAATTAAAGCATGTGAATTTGACAATGAGACAGATTCCTGAACTCTGTGGACACTTCAGGACATGCAGCTTGAGTAAACTTCACATGGCCAAGTGTGTGACTTTCTCCAGGTGTTCATGATAAATTTAATTTTTGCTCTCTTATTGCTGCCCAGTAAATCTTTTGAGTCGAGATTTGATCTGTAAATTAGGTCTAAAACTCCTGAGACTAAACCAGTATTGATCCTGAAGATTTGACTCTTGTGAAATGCCCCTGTTGTGTGTATGAATGGAAGCTCTGCACTTCAGCTGTGAGTTCAGTAAACGCTACGATGACAGACATTATACACTAAATTATTCGGAACACCTGTTCAATTTCTCCTTAATGCAATTATCTAATCAACCAATCACATGGCAGTTGCTTCAATGCATTTACGGGTGTGGTACTGGTCAAGACAATATCCTGAACCCCAAACTGAATGTCATAATGGGAAAGAAAAGTGATTTAAGCAATTTTGAGTGTGGCATGGTTGTTGGTGCCAGACGGGCCGGTCTGAGTATTTCACAATCTGCTCAGTTACTGGCATTTTCACGCGCAACCATTTCTAGGGTTTACAAAGAATGGAGTGAAAAGAGAAAAGCATCCAGTATGCGGCAGTCCTGTGGACGAAAATGCCTTGTTGATGCTAGAGGTCAGAGGAGAATAGAAGAGCAACTTTGACTGAACTAACCACTCGTTACAACCGAGGTATGCAGCAAAGCATTTGTGAAGCCACAACACGCACAACCTTGAGGCGGATGGGCTACAACAGCAGAAGACCCCACCGGGTACCACTCATCTCCACTACAAATAGGAAAAAGAGGCTACAATTTGCACAAGCTCACCAAAATTGGACAGTTGAAGACTGGAAAAATGTTGCCTGGTCTGATGAGTCTCGATTTCTGTTGAGCCATTCAAATGGTAGAATTTGTCGTAAACAGAATGGGAACATGGATCCATCATGCCTTTTGCAGGCTGGTGATGGTGGTGTAATGGTGTGGGGGATCTTTTCTTGGCACACTTTAGACCCTTTTAAATTGTTTCTGACCATGTCCATCCCTTTATGACCACCATGTACCCATCCTCTGATGGCTACTTCCAGCAGGATAATGCACTATGTCACAAAGCTCGAATCATTTCAAATTGGTTTCTTGAACATGACACTGAGTTCACTGTACTAAAATGCCCTCCACAGTCACCGGATCTCAACCCAATAGAGCATCTTTGGGATGTGGTGGAACGGGAGCTTCGTGCCCTCCCACAAATCTCCATCAACTGCAAGATGCTATCCTATCAATATGGGCCAAACGCTTCTAAAGAATGCTTTCAGCACCTTGTTGAATTAATGCCAGATAGAAATACGGCAGTTCTGAATGCGAAAGGGGGTCAAACACCATATTAGTATGGTGTACCTAATAATCCTTTAGGTGAGTGTATATAACTGATCCTGCACTCTCCATCCCTGCTATTTTGGGTATTCTGAAGAACTTCAGCTCGTTTTCAGGTTATAGATTAAATTTGGGGAAAAGTGAGTGTTTTCCCGTTAATATGGCTTCATGTCATCTTCAACAGTTTGATCTATCCTTTCAGTTTAGTCCTTCTGGGTTTAAATACTTGGGGATTAACGTGACTCGCTCTTTATCTGGCCTTAAATCAGCTAATTTTACTCCCCTTATATCAAGGATTACATCTGATATTCAAAGATGGGGTAATCTCCCCCTTTCATTAATCGGTAAGATTAATGTTGTTAAAATGAATATCTTACCAAAATGTATATTTTTATTTCAATCGATTCCCTTATTTTTGCCAAAACATTTTTTTGTCTCACTGGATAAGATCATTGGTTCTTTCATTTGGGGAGGGAAGTCACCTAGGATTCGTAAAGCTGTACTGCAGAGATGTAGATTTAGTGGAGGACTCGCATTACCTAATTTTCTGGCTTACTACTGGGCTGCTCACATCCATAAACTTTGCTATTGGCTAAACTCTTCTGTCTCCTCTTGGTGTAAATTGGAGTTATCATCCTGTAAGGGATCTTCTATCCCGGCTCTGCTCTATGCCTCTTTACCCATAAAACCCTCTCTGTATACTGATAATCAGGTGGTTCTTAACACACTTAGGATCTGGTTTCAGTTTAGACGGCACTTTAAATTTGTAATGGCATCTTCTTCGGGTCCTCTACACAACAACCATTTGTTTCCCCCGTCACTCCTGGTAATGGACACTCCTGACATTCTCAGCGTGGTGTGATAAGGGTATAAAACAATTTAAATATTTATATGTGGATGGTGTCTTCGATAGTTTTGCCAATTTGTTATCTCGTTATGGTCTCCCCATTACCCATCTGTTTCGCTATTTTCAAATTCGAAATTTTGTTGCCAAGTGTTTTCCTATACCCTAAAAAATGCTGGATAAATATTGGACCAACTACATGCTGGGTTAATTTAACCCAGCTGGATGGGTAAAATATTCAATCCTAGGTCATATTTAACTATAATGTTGGGTTAATTCTACCTCACAAATAGGTTATTATTATTTTTATGTTTTACATGCCTATGGGTAAAACAGTTTAAACAGTATTTGTTTGAGTGTTTTGTTTTTATTATTTTTTTAGGAAAATTAAGAAAGGTAAATCGTATTTCTGTAAGTGCAAATACTGTATTGTTTTCTTCTTTCAATAAAAATATTTTAGAAAATAAATAAATAAATAAATAAATAAATAAAGGTGAACCTGCAAATAAATGCGTACATGCAGTGTGTTTGACTTGTGGGAAGTCTTTTTGTGAATAAATAGGTGACGTACATATGTAGTTCTCTCGTTGAAGAAGTGGCGTATGGGAGTTGAAGTTCCGGTAAATCCGTTTCACGTATGTTAGCGGATTGTTTGTTTGTGTTGTTGCATAGGTGGATGTCCGTTCGAAGATGTCTTCGGTGCTTGAAGATTTCTTTGCCTGTCCCTCGGAATCTTTACTTGAGCGGTGCACAAAGGAGCAATTAATACAAATTGCTGAGCACTTTAGTATTGATCTTACTACTCAGAACAAAAAGTTAAAGGACACGCTTGTGACACCTGTGAAACTGTCATTGGTGGATAGAGGCGTTTTAGAGGTAGGAACTTTCTCTTTGTGATATTGATGTTGAAAGTGCGTTAAAATTCAGAGATATGTCACTGCAAGAGAAACAATTGTTTTTGGATGTGGCAAAAATCTGCGCTGAGCGTGAGAATTGCTCTATGAGAGAGAGAGGGGTGGAAAGAGAATTTGCAGCTAAGAAATTAGAACAACAGTTGTCTGTATGGAAATTGGAACTTGAGTTGGAGAGAGAACGGGAAGAGAGAGCGTTTCAGTTAAAGAAGTTGGAGTTGGAGATAGAAGCAAAGAAAATGGATGCTTCACGAGTTAATGTACCTCCGGTACTAAAGCGGCCAGCTGAAATAGTTGAACCTGTGTTTGATGTTCACCGAAATATTCGATTAGTTCCGCCTTTTTCTGAAAGGGAAGTCGAAAAATATTTTGATTACTTTGAACGAGTTGCTTAATCTGTAAAATGGCCGAAAAAGTTTTAGACTTTACTGTTACAGTGTGTTTTTACAGGAAAAGCTCAGGAAGTTTATTCTACTCTCACTCTTCGAATAGAGTGGTGATTATGATATTGTAAAGTCTGCTGTATTTCACGCCTATGAACTTGTACCTGAGGTATATCGCCAAAAATTCTGAAATCTTAGTAAAAATGACCACTGCACTTATGTTGAATTTTCAAGGGAAATGGAAAGTTTATTTGATCGATAATGTACTTCAATAAAAATTATAACTAAAGAGAATTGGTGCTTTTGGAGGAGTTTAAGCACTGTGTTCCTTCTGCAGTAACTACCTATTTAAATGAACACAAGGTGAGCAAACTTTCTGATGCTGCAATTATGGCCGATGAGTTTGTGTTAACCCATCGGGGGTCATTTCGTTCAGTGAACTTCAAAAATGACATGTCCAAGTCTAAGTTTTTCACTCAAGGTAAGACAAAGCATGCAGTGTTGGGACAAAATGCTAAGGTAGCTGTTGCTAATGATCCTAGTAAGACTGCACTTTCAATAGACCTGGTTTGTTTTTATTGTAAAAAGCCTGGTCATAAAATCTCTGATTGTCTTGTTCTTAAAAAGAAAGAAAGATTTTCAAAGCCTGTTGCTTTAGTTGCTACTTCACCCTTTGTAGATGATACTTTTTGTCCAGTCCCTGTGATAAATTGATTATACACCCTTTATCACTGAAGGAATGGTGTCTTTGCCAGGGACTGAAGAAATGGTCCAAGTGCGTATCCTCAGAGACACAGAAGCTGCGCAGTCTTTCCTTTTGAAAGGAGTGTTGTCGTTAACTTCTAAAACCGCTACTGGAACCCATGTATTGGTGAGAGGTTTCCAGTTCCTGGAATTTATTTATCCTAGGAAATGATCTAGCTGGAATGTTTGGGGAGAGAATAATGTGGCAGCTCCACCCATTGTACCATCTATACCCAGAAAATACCCAGAATTCACTGATTTGTTACCAGCTTGTGCAGTTACTCGATCGATGGTTAAGCAACAACCTGAAAATCCAGCTGCAGAGGTTCCACTTAATGATGCTTTCTTTTCTGCCATTAATATCGAGGAACCAGCATCTGATGTCTCTCAATGTCTTGAACAAAAAGACTTAAAGGTCTGTTTTTCACCTCCTTCTAATCAGGAAGAACCTACAATCCTGCATCCTGAAATTGCTGACACATCTGAAGTGTTGTCTGCTCCTGAAGAGATGGGTACTGGTTTTTAATGCTGGTGATTGCTCTTTGACTTCTCTTTTACAGGTCTCTCGAGGGGAGCTAATAAAAGCACAACAGACTGATGATACACTTAAGTCTCCATTAGAGTCCGGAAAACTTATGACCGAATTATGCAACAGTTTTACTGGCCTAGGGTAAGACAAGATGTGGCCAAATATATACAGTCCTGTCATACATGTCAGCTTACTAGTAAGCCTAATCAGAAAGTACCAGTTGCCCCATTACAACCTATTCCTGTGGTTTCCAATCCTTTTGACCATTAGATTATTGACTGTGTTGGTTCGTTGCTATGGTCTAGGGCTGGTCATCAGTATCTCTTTACTATAATGTGCCAGACTACCCGTTATCCTGCTGCTTATCCTTTGAGCTCCATCACCACAAAGTCCATTTTACATTCTCTCACTAATTTTATGTCCACTTTTGGTGTTCCCAGGGTTGTTTAGTCTGATCAGGGTTCGAATTTTATGTCAGCTTCGAGTTTCCCACAATATTTCTTGAGCCTACCATCCACAGAGCCAAGGAACTCTTGACTGGTTTCATCAAAACTTGAAATCTCTTTTAAGGTCCTATTGTGTGGAACTTGATTCAGATTGGGAAGAGTGTCTGCTATGGATGTTATTGGCTATATGGGAAGTAACCCAAGAAAACTTAGGTTTCAGTCCGAATGAATTAGTGTTTGGGCATGCAGTATGAGGGCCTACTGCTGTTTTAGCTGGTGGGTGGCGTAGTTCCACATTACCTCAAAGTATCACTGATTATGTTAACGAGTTCGGGCATAGGCTTTATGAGGCACAAACTTTAGCTCATAAGAAATTGGCTAAGTCTCAGGTGAAAATGCAACAGCTTTTTCATAGAAAAGCTAAGTCTAGGAGTTTTCAGATAGGGAATAGGGTATTGGCTTTATTGTCTCTCCCTTCTAACCCATTTCAAGCCAAGTTTATGGGACCATATAGTACAGCTAAACGTCTGACAGACAATAAGTATGTGTTGAACACTCCTGATTGTAGGAGGAAAGTACAAGTTTGTCACATTAACCTGTTAACTCCTATGTTGAGCCAACGAGTACCACCTTTGTTGGTGTTGTGAAAACGTCTGCTTTTAATTTCGAACAACCGGGTGTCACTACTTTTCCTTCTTGTAGTACGAATGTTGACACTTTGGAGGACTTGGACGAGGATTCTAATCTTCATTCTCAGGGAAAAATAGATAGGCGGCTTAACAACTCTCAAATCCTTGCTAGTTTGCCTAGGTTTTTATCTTATTTGGGTGAGGGAAAAAGAAACGACATTATCGAGTTGATGATGTTTTTTTCTTCTCTCTCTTTTGATACTTCTGGTCGTACTTCCATCATTAAACACAATATTGATGTAGGGACTGCCTCTTCTATTAAGCAAAATGCTTATAGGGTTAATCCTGTAAAACGTGAATTTTCAAATCAGGAAGTCTTGAATTTTTAAATCTTGCTCACAATTTGGCTGAACCTAGTTTTAGTTTATGGAGTTCTTCTTGTTTGTTGGAAAAACAAACCCGATGGTTCGTATGGGTTCTGAACTGATTATCGAAAACTAAATTCTTTGACAAAACCTGATTGTTTTCCTTTACCACGTGTTGATGACTGTGTTGATCATGTTGGCTCTGCCAAATATGTAAGTTATTCCATCTTTTAAAGGGATATTGGCAGGTGCCTCTTACTGCTCAAGCGAAAGAGTTATCTGATGCCTTTTGGGGTTTGTAATGCCCCTGCTACGTTCCAACGTCTGGTAAATCGTATATTGTCAGGAATGCCTAAATGTGAGGCATACCTTGATGATATCGTCTTGTATAGTTCTTCTTAGGCTGAACATCTTGATCAAATAAAAGATCTATTCTCCAGTTTAGCTGAGGCAAACTTAACCTTCAACCTCGCTAAATCTAAATTTGGAAAGGCAACAGTCACTTTCGTAAGTGTGTAAGGTAGTAGGAAATGGTTGTGTAAAACCCATTAGTGCTAAAGTCGAAGCCATCTACAGTTTTCCTACCCCTACTCATCGACGTGAATTGCGGTGATTTTGAGGAATGATAGGGTATTATTGAAGTTTTTGTCCGAATTTTGCTAGTGTCGTTTCCCCTCTCACTGACTTATTAAGTACGAAAATTGAGTTTTCTGAGGTTTGTCAGCAAGCCTTCGAGAATTGTAAAGCGTTGTGAGCTAGAGTACCGATTTTAACTGCTCCAAACTTTGAAAAACCTTTCAAGCTTGCCATTGATACTAGTAGTTGTGGAGCAGGTGCTGTTTTATTACAAGAAGATTCAAACCAAGTTGAACATCCTGTTAGCTACTTCAAAGAAGTTTAATCAATATCAGCAGGTTTATTCTACTGTTGAGAAAGAAGCTCTCGCTCTTGTGTTGGCAGTACAACATTTCGAGGTATATCTAGGATCGATCGCTGCTCCAATTGTCGTCTATACCGATCATAACCCTTTAGTTTTTCTTAATCGGATGAAAAATCTGACTCAGCTACTTATGCGATGGAGTTTAATTTTACAGCATCCGCATTTGGACATTAAGGAAAAGATAAAGTAATTGCAGACACTCTTTCTAGAATGTAGTCTTATGATGTCTGTGTACATGTTCTTCTCTTCTTCTTTTTGCATTTCTAGGGCCCATGAGTGCTGGAAGATGAAATGTGGGAGATGCTTCATAGACAGTTTAATTATATATTTTTTTACTTGTGTCTTATGCTTTTCTTGTGTTTTTTATTATTATTTATTTTGTTTATTTATTTGCCAATCTCCTTTAACCCATTGGACGTTTTTTTTGTTTATTTCAATTCCACAATATTTTTTTCTTTGTTTCTGTAAATAACTTTTTCCTTAATAAATAATTTTGGCAATTTAAATATTCTTTTGTGTGTGTGTTCCTCTTTATGTTACAGTCGGGAACGAGTTGGCCGTGACAAGACTCATAGTGCCACACTCTAATCAGCTAATTAACTCAAAACACCTGCAAAGCTTTCCTGAGCCTTTAAATGGTCTCTAAGTTTGGTTTAGTAGGCTACACAATCATGGGGAAGATTGCTGACTTGACAGTTGTCCAGAAGACGATCATTGATACCCTGCACCTGGAGGATATGAAGGTGATTGCAATCGTAGGCTTGAGAGGATCATGAAACAAATCCCATTTAAGAATTTAGGCGAGATTCAACAGGAGTGGACAGCAGTTGGAGTCAGTGCTTCAAAAGCCACCAGGCACAGACATATCCAGGATATTCAATTCAATTCAATTTTATTTGTATAGCGCTTTTAACAATTGACATTGTCACAAAGCAGCTTTACACAATCAGAAAAATTATTTAAGTTTGTATGAATGTGAATGTGTATGAGTCAAAATAAGATTGTCCCTGATGAGCAAGCCACGGCGACTGTAGGCATGGCGGATCGTAAGACCCTAGCAGTTCACACAGATACTGCGGCGCAAGACCATTCAATGCTTTATCTGATAATAGTACTATTTTAAAATCGAAGCAAAATTTCACAGGGAGCCAATGCAGTGTGGATAACCCTGCTGAAAAATCCAGCATAGACCAGCATGATTTATATGCTGGCCTATGCTGGTTAATACTGGTTAGTGCTGGTCTGATGCTGGTTTAGCTGGTGAACCAGCATAACTGATGGAAGACCAGCATGCCTGCTGAAAAATCCAGCATAGGCCAGCATGATTTATATGCTGGGCCACCAGCAAGATTTTGGAAGTTAAAATTGATTACCATTTACCATTTAGCATCTTGTTTTTTAATAGCTAGTACTGAAAATAATGTGTGATGTAAATACATGGACCGTGTAGTGTTATCTTTAAAATGCATTTACATGCAAGAGACAAAAATAATCCATTTACCAAAAACATGTAAATACATTATTTTACATTCATTAAATATCTGTGGGTTGTCTAAAATCTGTGGGTTGTCTAAAAACACAACAAAAACGTTTTATATAAAAGCACTTTTTTTAAAAAGTAATTAATGGAAATCACTTAAAACAAAACAAAACAAAAAAAAACACGCGCAGCATAGACCATCATAGCTTGTCACCAGCTTGACCAGCAATTATACCAGCAGGCTTACCAGCATACAAGCACCAGCACCATGGGTTCAGCTGTTTTGGCGGTGGGACCACTTGCATTTTTTATGGTAACCGTGAAAATAACTTAAAATGCTTAAAATGTTCACTTGTGTCTTGAGTTAAACAAGAACTGCTTTTCGAGAGAGGCACAAAGATGTACACACGTGGACAAAATTGTTGGTACCCTTCGGTCAATGAAAGAAAAACTCACAATGGTCACAGAAATAACTTTAATCTGACAAAAGTAATAATAAAAAAATTCTATGAATGTTAACCAATGAAAGTCAGACATTGCTTTTCAACCATGCTTCAACAGAGTTATTTAAAAACATAAACTCATGGAACAGGCCTGGACAAAAATGATGGTACCCCTAGAAAATACTGAAAATAATGTGACCAAAGGGACATGTTAATTCAAGGTGTGTCCACTAATTAGCATCATAGGTGTCTACAATCTTGTAATTAGTCAGTGGGCCTATATATAGGGCTCCAGGTAGTGACTGTGTTGTTTGGTGACAAGGTATGTACCACACTCAACATGGACCAGAGGAAGAGAAGGAAAGAGTTGTCTCAGGAGATTCGAAAGAAATTTATAGAAAAGCATGTTAAAGGTAAAGGCTA
>JAAGKR010010199.1:2173-23668 GCA_011419295.1 Clarias macrocephalus | reverse complement strand
CAGATACTTCATGTAAACTAATAAAAAAAACCTACAGTGCTGTGAAAAAGTATTGGCCCCTTCCTGAATTTTACCACAGATACTTCACGTAAACTAATCAAAAAAACCTACAGTGCTGTGAAAAAGTATTGGCCCCTTCCTAATTTTTACCACAGATACTTCACATAAACTGATAAAAAAAAAAAAACTACAGTGCTATGAAAAAGTATTGGCCCCTCAATTTTACCACAGATACTTCACGTAAACTAATAAAAAAAACCTACAGTGCTGTGAAAAAGTATTGGCCCCTTCCTGATTTTTACCAGAGATACTTCACGTAAACTGATAAAAAAAAAACTACAGTGCTGTGAAAAAGTATTGGCCCCTTCTGATTTTTACCAGTGGTAATTCATGTAAACTGATCAAAAAGCGTACAGTGCTATGAAAAAGTATTGGCCCCTTCCTGACATAAACCGATAAAAAAACGCACAGTGCTGTGAAAAAGTATTGGCCCCTTCCTGATTTTTCCCACAGATACTTCACGTAAACGAATAAAAAAAAAACTACAGCGCTGTGAAAAAGTATTGGCCCCTTCCTGAATTTTACCACAGATACTTCACGTAAACTAATCAAAAAAACCTACAGTGCTGTGAAAAAGTATTTGCCCCTTCCTGATTTTTACCACAGATACTTCACGTAAACTGATAAAAAAAAAAAAACTACAGTGCTGTGAAAAAGTATTGGCCCCTTCTGATTTTTACCAGTGGTAATTCATGTAAACTGATCAAAAAATGTACAGTGCTGTGAAAAAAGTATTGGCTCCTTCCTGATTTTTACCACAGATACTTCACATAAACTGATTTTAAAAAATGTACAAAAATTGTCAGTGCTATGAAAAAGTATTGGCCCCTTCCTGTTTCTTTCTTTTTTTTTTTTTTTACATATTTGTCAGACTTAAATAACTGACATAGGAAACTAATTTCAATATTACACAAAGATAACCTGTGTAAATACAAAACTAAATACATTTTTTAATTATGATTTCATTAATTAAGGGAGAAAAAGCTGTGTAAAAAAGTGTGTAAAAAAACAATTAAAATAAATTTGTTTGACGAGCTGAATCATTTAAGTGTGACAAATATGCAAAAAAAAAAAAATCAGGAAAAAACTTTTCTACAGCAGTTTATGTGAAGTATCTGGTATACTGTACAATTTCCTGTGAATTAGCTGCAACTACAGAAACAGCAATTAGTATAGACGGCATCATCCAGTGCCTTGATGATTTGATGATGACTTCATGAGTTACCTCATCATTTTTATTCCTGTCGAGAAAATGCCGAGCGACGTGTGCGGGCAGGATGTTGTGTAGCAGACACTCGTTGTGCTCTCTCAGCTCTCGCATGTCCTCCACTTCCTGTTGGGCCTGCAGACGCCACAGGAAGTCCAGTCTAGCTGTGGCCTCCCACTGACACGGGACAATGTAAGGACCAAATAATAATACGCTAAGTGGATTTAAGGGGCTGTTTGTCATTTGCAGCATGAATTACAATTAAAGAAAAATTACTTGAGGTAAAAATATGGGTGGTGTACAGGAACGTACCTGTCGCCCGTTGTAGAACACAGCTATCACGAACATTACCATTAACAGAACTGAGATGCCTTTTCTTCTCAGGTAGTGAGATCTGAAGACGACACACATAAGATTAAACTGATGGATCTAATCAGTAATGCATAACACCTTCTACTGTAGACGTGTACCTGGAGAGCTGCTCCTGATCCTGTTCACTGACATAAAGGGTATGAAATGCCACTTCTACAAAGTATGTAAATACGGTCGCCACTAGTAACAGGACGGTGAGCTTCAGAAGGGAGCTGAGTCTTATAAAGACTGCACAGGTTACCATGGAGACGACTCCACTCAGGACGAAAAACTATACACATGAAGAGGAAGACATTAAAAACTTAGAATTCGAATACATAAACATTGTTATATTGTTTATATTAAAGAATAAAAGCCTCACCTCAGGATAAGTACAGACAGATAGAGGGCGTTGGCTGGTCTCGTTAGTGCTTTCCAAATCCTCGTGCATGAAGTTACACCACACCTAAACATCCAGAACTTATACTGAAATAAATCTTACATAATACACTACTGTAAGCTTTTTTATTTTGATTTCCAATTTGCAGCTCAGTAGGAACCCTAATGCTGGCTGAGATCGGAGATCGTGCTGAACACAACAGCTTCCCACACACAGTGTCTGCATCTTATATCACACATTTCTTAGTGTTGAAACCACAACAAAAAAAGTCCCGCATAGAGGTTTAGGCTGTGCTACTCATCACTTCTGTAGTTACAACCTAAACAGGGGCTTGTGTAAGACCTGAGCATCATAAAATGTGTTCTTTGTCTGGATATCTTTAGTTAACATTTAGGAAGGAATCTCCAGTGTAATCACTTTGTAACAGTCAAGCATCAATCTGTAACTTTAGGATTTACAATGTGAACTTGCATTTTTGTTGTTGTTTACGTGAACTACAATCCTGGTTAGGAAGCTACATGTAAAAATCATAAATCTACATTTTGACAGAATGATATGTAATGCTTGTAAATTTGACTTAGCAGATAATATAAAAACGAACCGGTCCTAAAATGGACCCCTGTTGAACCCTGAATGGGTCGGGGGTTCATCAGGGCTCCATTTTAGGACCTCTTTTTCTTTATATTATCTACTAAATCAAATTTCTTCCAAGCATTACACATCATTCTGTGTTGTTGGATTACTGATTGGAAGGAGGGGAGGACCCTCAACAGTGTTAAGATGTATAATTAACCCTCACCTGCTCAGATGTATAATGTAAGCCGCTCTGGATAAGAGTGTTTGCCAAATGCTGTACCAGAAAAAAATAAGTTATGCTTGGATTGAAAGTCCTGCTTAGCCCTTGACTCAATCCCTGATAGCATTACACAAGTCATCAGAGGGAAAGGGAACTGGACTGTTATTACCTGGGAAGACACTGGGCATGGCTAATTAGATTGTCTTTAACTCCCTGATGCATTCAGCTGAGGCATCACTGGGATTTCATGATATGGAAAACAATAGGCAGGGGAAGCACTCAGGAGTCACCAGGATGTTATTTCAGGAATATGTAATGTATAATCAGGATGTCGGGTGCTTGTCGACTTGATTGGTTGTTATTTTTTTACTACTAGAGAGCAAATGGAGACGCTATAGGATCTGACTGGTGGTTACGGGACTCACCATGTCAGCAGAAGTCATGCTGAAGTTCAAGGCTATGGCGGTGACGGTGAGCAGAGAGCGCATCAAGTTGTGCTCGTGAATCCAGCAGCAGAATCGTTGAAGTGCAGAAGGGAAATGTTTAAACTCCTCAGCCAGAGCCAGAACCAACAAGAGCAGATATCCCAGCAGCACCACACAGAACTGGACCACAACGGGATATGGTCTACAGTGGGGGAAAAACGATTGTTTGTCAAACTGTAAAGTTGAGCCAGTGAAGTGAAGCTTATGCATTGATGTGCATACAGTAATGACTCAATGACTAGAAGACACACTATTGAGGAAGTTAGCAGAAACATTTAGAGGGGTATCTGCTTGAGACTTGAGGCGTGCATCAGGATATTGGGATGCAACAGAAATACGTGGACAAGGGAGATTTTTTTTTACTTTTATTTATACAAGTGCAAGCAGACAATTAAAAAAATACTTTTATTACCATTAATAGTGAAACAAATAAATAAATGTATTCAATTATTCATCCATATTAATTGCCTGGTCAGGGTGGTTTGTTAAATTAATGCAAAGCCAAAATCATTAAGAGTACAAGATAATACAAGCATATGCAAATGAAAATAATAATCATACAAACAAAATGTAAAAACCATCTTTAACCGGTCTATATCCCTCGTTAAGTCTAACTTTTAACTGGAGTGTTCTTTGTTTTTCTAACTTTTAACTGTCAGAACCAGAATTCTCGTGCTGCTCTGACGCTGCAAGGTTTTCCAGCATTTCCAGGACACAGAGATAGAATTTATATTTAATTCATCAGGAATTAAAAAAAGAACACAATTTTTTTTTCATTGAAAAATTCTATATTTAATTGTACTCAGGAGTTTTTCATTGTAGTGTAATCTTTCCATTCTAGGTCATGAATAGCCAAATAAGCATTTCACTGCATATCATACTGTTTATGACAAATTTGAATATACATTTGAATTTACTGTATATACTGTGTGTGTGTGTCATTAAGTCCAGGTTTTGCTAGTCAGGTGAATTAGGAATGTACAGTACATGCTGGGAGTGGTATTTTTTGGTGTAGGTGTTTGTGGGTCTTCCTGCGGCAATCTCAGCATATGTTTAAAAAAGGTAGAAGAAGAAGACGAAGAAAATGGATGGGCTTGTGGGATCCCCCAGGTAACAGTTTTGGCGGATAAGAAAAAACACGGTAAACCATTTAATCGCTAATCCTTTGGCTCTGATACAAGAAACTAAACCGTGATCAATGTCAAAGGCTGTGCTGTGATCTAATTAACCCAATATGGTACAATCACTGGAATCTACAGAAGCAAATCTGGGGTCTGAGATAAAAATGCAGACTTGGTGCAATAATTAGAGTCAAAGGATAAACATTACCAGGTTTTCCACACATAGTGACTTATTGGTTAGTGGCTCTAGGTTAACATTGATCAAACCCAAGCACTGCCATACTACCACTGTTGGGTTCTTGAGCAAGGCCCTTAACCGTATCCGCTCCAAGGGTTGCCATATCTGACCCTAACTTCCTAACAGACTGTGATATATGAAGACTAGAATTGCGTTGCTTGATCAATGTATAAAAGCTAGCAAATGATTGCTGTTTACCTGGGTGCAGGGATAAGAGCCTGGACTGCCATGAGGAAGAGGAGCATGATAAAGGAGCAGACCAGGTTGGTCTTAAATGTTTCATCCCTCATCTGGGAGAACTAGAACACAAGAAATACAGTAACTCTTACTTGGAAGTCTTAATAAGAACCGACCAGAGACCTCGACCACTTTCTCTATACCTTCTTCTCAATATGTGCGTCCTTGAAGACCAGCGTGGAACTCGTGATGTGTTCCTGTTGCATGCGCTCAGTGCTGCGCAGGTCGATGGCATGCTCTATCCGTTTATTAATCTCTTTGCCGCTGGAGTACCTGTTCCTCGAATTGGGCAGCTGCACCATTGTGAATGACGCCAAGATCTGGGAAGATCAGAGTTGATCATTAGAACCTTTAACACTTCAGCACGGATCATTATCACTGATGTCATCAGGAAATGCTTACACAGCTCATATTACCGACGCTGCCATATAAATTGTTGGAGGTACGAATGGTCATGCGTATTTTGGAGGTTTCCGCCTCTACAGTGTTTTCTTCTTCCTTGGGGCAGATGAGGAAAGTGTCAATGTTGTGCTTGCGCAGAAACTCGCTGCGCTCGAAACCTCGTCCGTCCTCGGTTTCGTAGCTCCCCTCCAGGCAGTCCAGCGTGGCGCGAGAGATGTGGATACGGCTAACCACAGACGACAGAAATCCCAAATCAGACAATGTAGCTAGGTCAATCTCTTATCATCTAACCTGTGTTTCATTTGTTCATCTTCAGTATGCACTTGGTCAGAGTAATCGGTTTTCTTCTTTCTTTGCTCACCCAGGGATACCGCCTGCTTCGAGCATGTTAGCTACTCCAACGTCCCAGGACCACACATCGAACTGCCACTTCTGCAAGCCCAGAACCCCACACAGAACCGAGCCGGAATGGATCCCGATCCGCATGTCCATGTCGTGGTTCAGCTGCTTTCTCATGTTTCTGAATGCAAAGACCAAAGTTGCAAGCGTATGCATGTTAAATGTAAGTAACGATTTTGTCTAAAGCCAAAAAAACACAGTTCGATCAGAGTGATCCAGAGGTCTAATTGTGTACCGTATGGTAATGATCATAGCCAGACCCATTTCTACGCAGCACCGAGCATGAGCTCTCTGCGGCTCAGGGACTCCGGATACACAGTAGTAACAGTCGCCCAGGATCTTTATTCTCATGCAGTGGTGTTCCTATGAAAATAGACACAGACAAATTATTCACTCATACAAGCTGAGATATAATAACATGCAACAATCTTTATTTAACCGAGTTCTCTCACCTCAGCCAGACGATCAAAACGGCAAAAGAGCTCATTCAGGGTGCGTACCAACTCGTGTGCAGACATGGTCATGGACAACAGCGTGAATCCCTTGATGTCGGCAAAGAGGATGCTGGCAACAGAGAAGAAACACAAGATGCACATACAATATAATTTTTTTTTCACCCAAATGAGGATGGGTTCCCTGTTGAGTATGGTTCCTCTCAAGGTTTCTTCCTACTGCCATCTCAAAGAGTTTTTCCTTGACATTGTAGCCGGGTGTCCTCGGCTTGCTCATCAGGGACAATCTTATCATTTTGATTCATTTTGATTTCCTGTAAATCTCACAAGTTCTCTGGGTTCCAGGGTTGAATCCAAAAATGTTAAATGGAAGGCTAGTGCACTATGCATGATGTACAATCCCTTGTTCCACACACCAAATGTAGTGCCCTTGATCAGGGTTGAGAGAATGATTTGGTACTAGCTGTAGTACCAGCAATACAGAACCCCTGTTGAAAATAATTAACTTTTCAATCAGCGGTGGGCATGTTCCCAAATCCTTTAAATTAGCAGTTATTAAACCACTAATTAAGAAACCTGACCTTGAGCCTTGTCAGCTGTCCAATTACAGGCCGATATCAACCGTCCCCTTTATCTCTAAGATTCTGGAAAAGATAGTAGCACAGCAACTATGTTCATATTTACATAGGAATGGCATAAACTAATCGTATCAGTCAGGATTTAGGCCTCATCACAGCACAAAGACAGCACTTGTTAAAGTAGTAAATGACCTCCTATTGGCCTCTGATCAGGGTTATGTCACTATGCGTGTCTTATTCGACTTCAGTGCAGCTTTTGACACTATTGATCATAGTATTCTCCTTCACAGATTAGAAAATGTAGTAGGAATTAAGGGAACTGCCCTCTTGTGGCTCAGATACTATTTGACTGATCGTTATCAGTTTGTAGATTTAAATGGTGTCCACTCTGCTTGTTCTAAAGTGGAGTTTGGTGTTCCACAGGGTTCGGGTTTAGGCCCACTGCTTTTTTCTCTTTACATGCTTCCTCTGGGCAACATAATTCGTAAGCATGGTATTAGTTTTCATTATTATGCTGATGACACACAGTTATACGTCTCAGCAAAACCAGATGAGAAAAACCAGCCTACTAAAGTTGAGCAATGTGTGCAGGACATTGGATGATTGGAGGTTAATTAACTTCCTTATGCTTAATCCTGATAAGACAGAAGTTCTAGTCATAGGACCGCATGCAGATAGAAGTAAGCGTTTTGATCACACTGTAACTTTAAATAGCCTTTCTGTTCCATCAAGTGCAACAGTGAAAGACCTCTGTGTGATTATAGATTCCAGCCTTTCATTTGAACCTCATGTAGATAATATTACCAGGATAGCATTCCTTCACCTCAGAAATATTGCCAAAATAAGGAATATATTGTCACTAAACGATGCAGAAAAACTAGTTCATGCTTTTATCATCTCTAGGTTGTACTATTGAAACTCCTTACTGTCTGGTTGTTCAAATAGGTGCATAAACAAGCTTCAGTTAGTCCAGAAGGCAGCAGCGAGAGTCCTCACTAGAACCAGCATATACGAGCACATCACCCCTATCTTATCTACACTGTATTGGCTCCCTGCGAAATTTCGCATCGATTTTAAAATACTACTATTGACGTATAAAGCATTGAATGGTCCAACGCCGCAGTATCTGAGTGAACTGCTAGTGTCTTACGATCCGCCACGCCTACTTCGATCAAAGGATGCAGGCTGCTTGTCAGTACCACGTATTCTAAAAACTACAGCAGGGGGCGGAGCTTTTTCTTACAAAGCCCCAAAGTTATGGAATAGTCTTCCAATTAATGTTCGGGACTCAGACACAGTCTCAGTGTTTAAGTCTAGGCTAAAAACATTTATTTAGCCAAGCATTTTTGTAAATAAATTTGCCTTAGATAAAGGAGCAGATCTGGGGGACTCATGGACGTAGAGTATTATGATGTTTAGATGTTGTCTTCCTCACTCTCATTGATCACTCAGGTTTGCTGACGGTGAGGTGATTGGTCGCTTTACATCTCAGGGAGCCCTCATGTCTGTGTTTCCTTCTGGCGCTTCTTTTTAGTTATGCTGTTATAGTTAGTCCTGCCAGAATCCCTGCTTGCACTCTGCACTAAAGATACGTTCACATTATACATTGTTTGACTGTGACCATACCTAACTGCCATCTCTCCTTATCTTCTGCTCTCTCCTCATCTCTCTTTTCTTCTCTCTCTCTCTCTCTCTCTGTCTTTCCCTCTACCTGTCTCTCTGTCTAGCTATACATGTTGCTCCTGTGCTGCCAGTGATCCAGACCTGGTATCCTCCTTCTGGTTGGAGATCTCATCGCATGGATGCCCCATGTGGTCTGCCTGGGATGCGTGTGGTGACTGGGGACGGTTCCACTTTTCCACGAAGACGATCTTGTCCTCGGCTGATGCAGACAGCTGTTCTTTTAAGACTTAACTTAACCTAACTTAAACTCTCATGTTATACTGAACTTCCAATCTCACACAGTATGATGCAGATCAATTCCCTGCTATCCGTTTTACCCAGATGAGGATGGGTTCCCTGCTGAGTCCGGTTCCTCTCAAGGTTTCTTCCTATTGCCATCTCAGAGAGTTTTTCCTTGCCACTGTCGCCATCATCCTCGGCTCGCTCATCAGGGACAGTCTTATCATTTTGATTCATACACATTCACATCTCATACAAACTTATATAATTCTTTTGATTGTGTAAAGCTGCTTTGCGACAATGTCAATTGTTAAAAGCGCCATACAAATAAAATTGAATTGAATTGAAGGGATTCAGCCTTGTGTTAGGAACTAGTTAACTTTGTAGCTCAGCTTAGGCATAAAACAATAAAAACGGTTCAGAGACAATGGAAAAGGAAATGGATTTCTATCTATCTGTCTATCTACTAATGGCAGATGCATTCAGAGAGTAAACCAGCTAGTATACTATTATACTATATTTTGTGTCATGAGTAATGAAAAAATGACTTACAGATATTAGCAGCCACTCTTATTCACATCTCTTCCAGTCAAAAATTAAAAAAAAAAAAAAAACCATGTAAAATGTAACTGTAAAGCCCTAAAACTCTCTCATATCAGAAAACATAAACCCGTATTTCTGGCCATTACAAAGCACTGGCACTGGAGACTCATTCCATACAGTAAATGCTACCTAAACATCTCCTCAGGGAATCGTCACCAAAACATAAAAAATTAAAAAAATCTGTTAATCATTTCAGAGTCAGAACTTTTTAACTCAAAACTTATAAACAGTCCATATCTTTCATTAATATATGATAACAGTGGCATTAAATGAGATTATATTTAATCCTCTACCTTGGGAGATCATACAGCCAGAGAAGGGGGATGATCTTCCTACCTGACGTCAGTGTACTGATGGATGTAGACCTTATGAACCTGCTGAGGCAGCAGTTCATCATCCATGGAGGTCATATCCGCAATCATCTCTAGAGCAACGAAGCGAGGCAGTATAGACAACACCAAGCGCTCCTGTTCAAAAACATACACTTTAAACCCTATTCTGTAGTCAGTGTTTAATCAGCATGGTGTATGTCTTCACTGATATTACACGAGGTTCCTTGCCTGTCTTTTGTTTTCCATCTCCAGCTTCATGTGGCCTTCAATGCAGCGCCGAGTCTCGAGGAAAGCCTGTCTCTGAGCCCGGTCTATAAGATAATGGATGAACAGCCCTGCTATGTTCATACTCACATAAAGCAAGGCCTTAGCAAGAATCTGCAGTGGGAGAAGTGCAAAGAGATTACATATGTAAAACCACAAGCTTTTTCTATATACGCCATGGTAGGAGTACATCAATACGAATAATCATATCAGTCTGATACTGGGTTAAATTACTCTTGCATATTAAAACGTTCTGATATCAACATCTGTTCCCAAGAGGAGGAACTACAGGATCTTACTCACTCACTCACTCACTCACTCACTCACTCACTCACTCATCTATACCGCTTAATCCTGTATTCAGGGTCACGTGTGGTCTGGAGCCTATCCAAGGAGACTTAGGGCACAAGGTGGGGAACACCCTGGACAGGGTGCCAATCCATCGCAGGGCACACACACATATACATACACACACTTATTCATACACTACAGCCAAGTTGGGAATGCCAATTAACCTAACCTACATGTCTTTGGACTGTGGGAGGAAACCGGAGTACCCGGAGGAAACCTACCAAGCACGGGGAGAACTGCAAACTCCATGCACATAGAGACTGGAATCGAACCCGGCCATCGAACCATGGAGGTGCAAGGCGACAGTGCTAACCACTACACCACCGTGCCACCCTACAGGATCTTAGTACAATATAAATAGTGCAGTAAAGCATCTTAAACAGAAAACACAAAACGGTGAGTTTATTACTGGCATCCAACACTGGCTAGGCAAGGGATGTTCTGCCCGTGCTCGGTGGGTTTCATCTGGATACTCCGGTTTCCTCCCACAGTCCAAAGACATGCAGATTAGGCTAATTGGCATTCCCAAATCGCCCTTAGTGTGCCCTGCGATGGATTGGCACCCTTTCCAGGATGTATCCTGCCTGTATAGGCTCCAGGCCCAGCGCGACCCTGAATACAAGATAAAGCGGTATAGAAGGTGAGTGAGTAGCTACCATAGCAGAAGTGCACAAACATACAGAATAGCACTTTATGGTCTAAGGAGAGACAAACACACTTTTCCCTGAGCAGGCTTGCTGTAAATGCAGGGATAAGTAAGTACGATTCCAAAGGCCCCTGAGTTATAGCAAATGAGAATGGTTGGCTTTGGCATGGTTGCGGGCCCAGTATATTAAGTTTTCAAGGTGCCCAGAATCTCCAGCGCCACCCCTGGCCGTGAATGATTAATACTAAGTAAGTTACTCAAAATGGTATCGGTGAAACCCTCTCTATGGAAGAGAACTCTCTCTCCATTCCTAGGATCTACCCATCATCACCTTTCTCAGCAGTCCGACTTCATTGAACTGCTGCACTGTCTCCACAATAAGATGCAGTGTTGACGTTAGTGAGCCAGCGCCCATGGCCCACAGCAGCGGTAACGGCATTAGTGTGTACGTGGCAAACAGGGTGAACAGTACATACCAGGATGGGTCGTTTTCCAGCCCGTACCCAAGCCTAACCAGCACCTGGGCAGTCTGCGAGAGCCAGCTGGCCACGCCGGCATAATGCAACCACTCTGGAAAATCGGAGCGCTTGCAGGTGAACACTAGAACACAAAGCAATACTGCGAATGCCATGAAAAAGCTAGTAATCCAGGCATGCAATGGATCTGTTCCATCTGGGGCTAGGATCAGGTACAGGACCAGCAGGTGCAGCTTCGCAGCAGCGTCTATAATGTTCGTGAACACCAGCGAGGTACGTCTGGTGTGTGACACGTGCCTCTGGTAGAGCTTCTCCAGGTCACGAGATTTGAAGGTGTGTCTCAGAGTCGGGACGTAGACGCCACGTAACGTATGTCCCCAGCGCACGAAAAAATCCGCATCACTGGCAAACTCAGCAGTTACACCAGCCTGCGCGCTGCTGGAACAGTTCTGCTCTCTGAAGAAGGCCGGATGAACACGGACAACCGAGGAACGGCGTTTGGTGTAACCGCGTGACATCTTGCTGCGTATCTGTCGGTTGATTTCGTCAATGTAAACGTCGGTGACGTAAATCTTGCGTGCTGGCTCGGCTCCGTACTGCTCCTTTAGCTCATGGTGGCTGATGATGTGCTTGACGGCGTTCTTCCACATCAGCTGCTTGCGTCGCAGGCCCGGAGACACGGACGGGCCGGGATGGGACGGGACATGCAGTTTCTGCATGGTGTGCAACTCGTTGAAGCAGTTCCCTCCCAACATTATGACATGTTTAACGATCCTGTCTGTCTTTCAGGTGAAATTGATAGATGCTCCTGCAAAAGACAAAAATCATCTTTACCTTCATCTGGGAAATTCATTCTTTAAAAAAAAAAAAAAAAAAAAAAGAGCATCACAGTGGATTTGGCATCTACATTAGTATTCATACAATTTTTGCATATATTATGTCCGCATTCATGCAGACCTACAGAAGTCATCAGATGGCTAATCATGTTTAAGACCAGAGGAAAGGCTTTGTCAGGTGCACTGATTATCTGTAACACTAATAGACCATAACAACATCCAATTATGTGAATTATCCAGACCCAAAGGGATAGCAGTCTAAAGACCAAAGAAGTTGGACAAAGAAGTTGAACTCGTCTGGGGACAGAATGGAGTTAGGTGTCATTAGATTATCTGAAACAGGTTGCCACATTTGGTACTGAGATTATTAAGACAGATGGAAAATAAATCTCTGGCACGCACAAGCTACTCCTTGTCCAAGTGTTTACGTCAACTTAGCAAATGAACTTCTGGAAATGGTTGCATCAGAAAAGTCTTCAGTGATCACTCACAGTGTATAAAAATACAACGGTTCCCCTTGTGCCGCCGGGGCAGGTCTCACCCCTCCATGGGGGAGGTAGCAGTGGATCCTTTGGGTGATGGGTGGAGTCTTATATATAAAACACAGCATAATCAGTGTTAATGTGTTAAAGTTATGTTATGTGGAGTTTTATATAAATAGCAACATTGTAACATTAACACATTAACATTGATGATCAATTATCATTTTTATAATTTTTTCTTTGAGAAAATCTCACAGTAGAAAGGCTGTGTGCGTGTGAGTTCAGGTGGGTTTCATTACGTATCAGGCAAACAATTCAATTATAAAACTACTCACCATCAAGTCTACACTTTCCTGCTTTCCTGCTGTAAATCCATTTGCTCTTTTCCATAAAGGTTTTTTTTTTCTCTAATATCCTACATCTTCAGCTGTAATCCACTATTTGTTCTTAGCTGAAGCATGATATGAAATATCATGTTAAATTCAGATATTATAAGTACAAGAAAAAAAAAATCATGTGATCAGGAAGGAAATGATCTGCGGGTCTGGTGAGCAGCAGGTGTTGAGGGAGTGGAGCCGACAGAAGGCGAGTAGATAGACACAAATAGGATTACGCGCTCAGCTGTGAGGCAGGTCGCCGATGGCTGATGTCACAGAAAAGTGTCACCAAGACGGAAATTGCACTTTTGAAGTTATTAATGAAGATCACAAAGAATTGCATTATTTATTTATTTGTTTGTTTGTTTATATTTAGTTTTATAAAAAAATAAACATAACACCTTAAGCATAAACACAAATGCCCAGATCATTGTCCAGATATGAGTCCTATTTTGCAAACTGCTATAAATCCAGTTCTGACAGTTTTGCAGTTGTGTTTGTGGCGATGTACATATGCGATTCAGTGTTTGGCTTGACAGAAAGAAGCGAAGCAGTTGCCTTTGAAATGCAGATGTATACTGCTGCATTAAAAAAAAGTGAGTTTAATGCTAATATAAAACATGGATATATTGCATTTTAGAAAAAAAAAAGTGATATAGTTCAGTTATAGAAAACGTTGGGTGTCTTTATCTTTAATAATTTGTCAGATTAAGTATATACTGCATTATATATAGTATATACAGTATATATATAAAGTTGTCAGACTTTATCATTTAAGCTATAAAACTAATCCTAGATATGAAATGAACAGATGGAAACAAAAGTGTTTGTGTTTGTGAGTTTTTATTGCCCCACTGGTTCTGTATAGGTATCTACCTGTCACTGATATGAACAAAGCACTTTTGACTAGGCCATGCGACCCTACACAGGAGAATCAGTATAAATAATGGATGGATGAATTTGTATTGTACTTTACACAAAGCAGGATGAAAGTGTTTAATGTAATAATATTAATACATTTCTGTGAAACTGTTAAATCATTAAGAAAACATTACAGTGTGTATTTGGAGAAAAATAAATGTTCAAAAGTGTATCACAAACACGTTTGAACATTGCACCGCTTTCCCTTACCGATTCCAAGAAGCTGAATAATCATCACCCCTGGCCGATAAGGCATTATAAAGCAGGAAAAGCATTGAACGCTGCAGTGCTTTGTGTCCTGTGCTACTCGTCTTTGATATCCCTGATCAGAAAGGATTTGGATTTAGCCATGCTAGTTTGTCACTAATGGGATTCTCAGCTCTCAGCCAATTCACATGTGTGATTCAGGATAGCTCCGAGGTATAGCAATGCAACAGTACTTTAACTACAAACCACCTTGAGATAGAAGCATTCAAATAGATTTTAGAAATCTTTTTTTTTTAGATTTTTTTTTTTTTTTGCATTAGTGTAGTAGTCCATTTAACAACTCATGCCTGAGTCTGATTAATCAGTTAAAACCTCTAGTTTAGCTACTTCATTGTCCAGATTTTCTACTTCTGTGAGAAGCTTTCAATTTAATTATGAAACATTTGGCGAGGCTTTTGTTCCAACCTATTCAATTCAGCAAAAAATTGAACAAGATTGCTGACCAGACATGCTCCTGGCTCATGCACCAATGAAAGTCAGACTCCGCCGAACTCCAAAGTTTTCAGGATGAGCTGATAAGAAACCCCAAATTACATGACTTGAATTTCTTTACACTGTTTAAAGGAGCAAAACTTACCTACCTCAGGAGCAGAAATTGCATAATGTACTAGCAGAACTTGGCCAAGCCAGAGGATTGTTTAATTCAGGATTAATTGTAGCTTAGTCTGGTTAAGACATTAACAAATCTTGGATAACTCAAGATCGGAAGTTAGATAACGCCGAATCAGAAGTCAACTATAATTTAGAAAAGTAATTTAGTAATAATACAGAATTTTAAAAAATATGTTTAAGAGCAAGAACTGGTTTTAATTTGTCACAGGCACAGCGGTACACAGTACAGTACGCAGTGAAATGCTTACACAACTGCACATTGGACAACTCTGATGAAATAAATTGTATTAGAATGTACAGTTCCATTTAAAAAATTAAGATGAAAAATGTACAATATTTAGAAAACTTATGAAAATAAAATAGAATTGCAATAAAAGTTTATAAATGATACATGCACGGAAAGAAAGTATAAACTCTGAGAGTGCAGTTAGTCCTTATCTATGTGAAAAATGAGCATGTAAAACTTACACAATAGATTTTATGCCTCCATTCACAAGAAATTTCCAGTTTGATTTGAATGCCCGTTTGGGCTTGTATGTGTTATTATAAATAAAACAGTAAACATTATTTGCTACTCATTTGGATTACCAAAAGTTTTGTGGGAAAAATAATCACAGTGTATATGTCAGTTATTATAGACTGATTTGCCTGACTGCCCAGGTTTACGTTCTGTTCTGTTTTTTGACTTTTGCTGTAGTGTTATGGCTTTGACTGTGTGCCGGTGTGACATTAAAGCTAATAATCGCAAACACTACCATTCAAGTCTCAAACTTTCACAGATTCGCATGAATCTTGCATTATGAACATTCGTAGATGCGGACAAATCGCGGAAGTAGCTCACATGTCTGCCGGATGTTGTCACAGTTGTGCTGCTGTGTGCTTACTATACAGTGTGATAGTGTACAGTAATACAGTCAATTACTCAATCAGTGCCCAGGATGTCCGGAAGCAAGAGGAAAAGCAGTGGTGATGTGGAGTGATCACAAAAGTGAAAATAATTGAGCGATTGGACTGAGGCGAAAAGAACGTTCGTTCTTTTGTCATGTGACTCCCATAGACTCTATAAAGTGCAATAGATTCAAAAGAACGAACGACTCGGACTAGAAGATGTGAGAGGTGAGCTTATGATTCTGTTTATCATAATATGTCCTAAGCTGCATTGTAATATTTACATTACTGGAACTAGAACGAAAATTTGTGTATGTAGACGTGTTGGGAGTCTGTTTATTTTAAATGTTTTTTTATATATTTTTATTTCTGATCAAAAGAACGAAATGAACTAAATGACTTTTAAAAAATCTGTTCATTTTGATGAACGAGATTCAAAGAACAGAGTCACAGAGTATTTTATGATCCAAACTTCCCATCACTATTTTACTGTGTACTGAACTGTATATTAGAGATGGGTCGTTCATGAACGATTCGTTCTTTTTGAACGAATCTTTAACGTGACTCAGAGGAACGAGTAGTCTCGGAGAGTGATTCGTTCATTTCCTACTGAGCGCGCATGCGCAAATCATCGCAAAACCTCCGTAGGTTATGTACAGGCAACGGAATTGAACGGTTCTCAACGCATTTTCCAAGTCCGAGTCGTTCGTTCTTTTGTCACGTGACTCCCATAGACGCTATGCAGTGCAATAGATTCAAAAGAACGAACGAGTCGGAGTAGAAGATAAGATTGTGGGCTGCTCATTCTTTTTATAATATGTCCTTAGCTGCGTTGTAATATTTTAATTACTGGAACTATATCCAAGATTTGTGTATGTAGACGCGTTCGGGGTCTGTTTATTGAAAATGTAACATTTTATTTTATTTCTGGTCAAAAGAACGAAATGAACTAAATGACTCAAAAAGATTAATTCATTTTGATAAACGAGATTCAAAGAACCCGAGTCACTAAAATGATTAAAACTTCCCATCACCACTGTTTAATATGGTTGAAATGACAATAAAAGCCTACTTGGCCTTAGGAGTACAACTTCGCGCCAAATCTATTGCTCTGGTCTCGATTATTATTATTATTATTGCATGAGGCGTCGCGTCGCTTAGCTCCGGCTCGGTTAGTCAGGTCTGGTATTCTGCCGCCTGTGCACGCGGGCTGGGAGCGCGTGTGTGATTGTTTCGCTGCGCAGTTTAATATCCGCGTCGCGTCTCAGAGTAATATCTCGGTCTCTGCCTCCGTGGTGTGTTTAAAGGAACAATGGCGGATTCACAGGACGACAAGCTGTACAAGGCTGAGTATGCGAAAAGCGGGCGCGCTTCCTGTAAGAAGTGTAAAGACAACATCGCGAAGGATTCGCTCAGGATGGCCATCATGGTGCAGGTACCGGGGCCAGGCAGCGCGAGCGCGGCGTGTTACAGCGTGCTCGCGTGCACACGTGTACACCTTAAGCACACGGGTGCACGGGCTAATCCTGCATATAACTCCGTGCGCGCGCGGTTTCCTGTGCAGATTTCACTCCTGCGCTGATTATGTCCGAATGAAAGGCCTAGCACCATCACTGCGGCCGCTTAGCTACACAGCTAGCATCATGCTCAAAACAAAACAACACAAACTTTTTCCTTTGTTAAAGTGCATGCTGTTATTTGCGTTCTAAGGCTCCACATGATAGCAGTTTTGCTGCCTTGGTTTTAGTTTGCAATACAAACCACTATTATATAAAAACAGATTTTTTTCATTTCTAACAGGGGTGCACAAACTTTTTCAATGGCCTTCTACTGCCCATCATTTATTTGCATTTTTAGCCTTACTGCCTTGTTTTACAATAGACAGTGTTACATTGCAACACACGTTACACACTTTCATGATATACATAATTTCTAACTGGGGTGCACAAACTTTTTTTTTCTTAATTGCATGTTTTTTTTTGTTTTTTTTTTGCAGTCTAAGGCAACATAAGTAGAGGGTTTTCAACTAGTTTTCCTGCCTTTTTACAGTATACAGTAAACATCTATGATATAAAAACACTATATTTTTTACATTTCTAACAGGGGTGCACAAATTTTTTAATCTGATGCTACTGCCCATCAATTGTTGTTTGCATTCTTAGACTTACTGCCTAGTTTTCAGTTTGTATTACACACATCCATGATATAAAAACTTATATATATTATATATATTTTTTTATTTCTTACAGGGTGCACACACTTTTTTTTTACTGCATGTTTTTTCAATCTAAGACTATTTATAGTAGCTTTTCAGTTAGAATTTATGATAATTGATAGTATTTATGATATATATATATATATTTTTTTTTTTTATATTTTTTTTTTTTTGCAGCAACCTTTTTGTTTCATCATGACATGGCCCTTATTGCATGCCTATTATATCTAGTGACATAACACTGTGTGTAGGTTAGTACGGATCACACGTGCATCATGTGGACAACACTTTTACTGTCTTTAATTAATAAAATGAGCATTTTAGGGCAGCAAAATTGTATTGTAGGTACTTGTAATTCTCCAAACATGTGTTTAGAAATTATTAAATTTAGAAAAATTATTTGAAGAATTAAAGCACACTTGTCTTTTTCATGCGAATTGAATTAAGTCACTTTGGTTTTTCACTCTACACTTTGTGACGCTTGTTTCCTCTCAGTCGCCCATGTTTGATGGTAAAGTGCCCCACTGGCATCATTTCTCCTGCTTCTGGCTCCGCGCGTCTGTGCAGTTTACGTCAGACATCTCGGGCTTCGCCGACCTGCGCTGGGAGGACCAGGAGAAAGTCAAGAAGGCCATGGAAGGAGGAGGGTCCGTCGCTGGTGAGGGTTTTATTTCTGCCCTTTTGGATTAAACAAAGGCTGATAATTGGACTAAAATTCAATGTTATGTTCCCTATTAAAGCTATGTATGTTTTATATATTACAGACTCCTTCAATTACAGACTACTTGACTTAAGAATTTGTCATTAACTGTCATTTTTTATTCTTATAATTTTTTTTTCTGTATGTTATGATGTCATCTGTTGTGTTAGGTAAAGCTGGGGGTAAAGGAGCAGGTAAAGGAGAGAAGTCTCTGACTGACTTTGCAGTGGAGTACGCAAAATCAAACAGGAGCACCTGCAAAGGCTGTGAGCAGAAAATAGAAAAGGTACAAAAACAAGTTTCGCCTTTATTTAGTCTGTTTTACTGGGTCATGTTAACTGAAAAAAAAAGGCAGTAAATAAAGTGATGTTGTACTGATTACTTGCACTAATGTTACAGATTCCATGCAGGTTTGTGGAACAGAAACACCGTCTGTGTCTTAAATGGTGCACTTGAGTGATCACAAATTGAATGCAAATATTTTGTAGCACAAGAAAATGACAAAAACCTGCATGAATCCTTCCAGGAGACGTCTGAGCTCTCGGCAGCCATCTCGGCAAGATTTCCGTTTAGAAATATGTTGTTCTGCAAGAGCGAGCCGATATCTAGATGTACAGAGAGAAAGGGAGGGATGTAAAGCAGCAGATGTCAAGGGGCTGCACAGATTGATAAAATAAAAAAAAAAATTCACATTGCAATTATTTTGACCTGCACTGTATTGCGTTTGTGATTTAAACTGTGACATATGACTACTAAATGAATTCCAGAGTAATTTATGTAGGCTAACAGAAAAGAATGACACAAATGGTCACCTCAAAGGTTTTTTTTTTTCTTTTTTTTTTTTTTTTATAGCAGGGGATTGCGATTACATATTTGCATTTAGGGATGTGAATCCCCAGTCATCTGATAGAAGTATCGCGATTTTCGATTCAATATTACATTTTGACCCAATTTTGTTCCAGTTTTAAATATTTAAAAAAGTTTAATGAGCAATTAAATGTATCCCGTTTTTTATAACATTCGTTTTCTTGCTGAAAAACTAAGCACAGCATTTAACCAATACAAACTAACTTCAAATACAAGGGTTTAACATTTACAGTAACCGAGCAGCGCATATCTCTGCCCAGCGCAGTTCTTGGAAATTTTTGTACGTTGAGTAAATCAGTAATTTTCATTTATAAACAAACTTAGTAAATAAAAAAATTGACGCCTCCAAAGTCTGAAAACTCAACAATGAGAGCGCAGGTTGAGTGGCTACGGGCACACGGCCGCATGAGCCTTCTAGCTAACGACTCGCTATTCGACTAATTACCGCTCGTGGTCTTGAGGCTGGTGTACGCGTGTGTAATGAGTAGGTTTGAGACTAATTCATTGAGAAAAAGGCAGATTGGCGGCTTTTAATTTTTGCAATGTTTGATAACATAACACTATATAAATGCGTTTCTGTTACTCCACTCGGAAGCTGCTGCACTCGATACAGAATCGTTTATATCTGAGGCTGATCGGTTGATCATCGGTCACAATAATCAAACTGAAAACCAGACGATTCTGGTCACTGGCCAATCGACCGGTTCATCTCTATTATAAATGTAATATGGTTTAAAAACAAACACACAAAAATCAAAACTGAATCTCTAGTTGGAACGGGCCATAATGTGATAATTGTATTTATTATTATATATTATGGGGGATTTATATATACAGTACTGTGCAAAAGTCTTAGGCGCCATATTATCTGTAGTGCAAATTTTGTGTAAGTTTATTATGTCTGCATTATTATGTACAGAAGAATATTTGGATGCCTGTAAAGAAAGTGACATATTACATGACAGACCAGTTTTCAGATGGAAAAAAATAAATAAATCAATAATGTCGACTCCTGGGTTTTGCATGAAAATAGAAAGGAGCGACTGTGACGAATCTAACAGCTGTTTTATTTACAGTACTGCGCAAAAGTCTTGGGAACATCCAAACAAAAGCCATATGCAATGATGCTTTTGAAAACATTATATATTGTATATATATATTGTATATCATTTTTTTTAAATCACTTATACAAGCGGCATTGTCGCTCGGTGTGTCAAGCCATTCAATGAATGTTGCTCGCAATTTTACTTGCTCCGCCCCTTCAGCGACACAATAGGAAATGTCTAACATTGCACTTTTTTTTAACAGAGTTTTAATACTGTACTAAATTTTTACCGAGTTGTTCTGTATTGCAAATTGAATTGTTGCCCAGAGATCGAATCGAATCGACAGTCCACCTACAACACTCCACAGCTCTACTCCTGAGTGTCTTTCTCGCCTTCCTGTAATTCCAGGACCAGATCCGCATCTCGAAGAAAGCGGTGGACCCGGAGAAGCCTCAGCTGGGTCTGATCGACCGCTGGTACCACACGGGCTGCTTCGTGAGCCGGCGCGAGGAGCTCGTGTTCAAACCCGAGTACAGCGCGTCTCAGCTCAAAGGCTTCGCCGCTCTGCGTGCCGAGGACCAGGCCGAGCTGAAGAAGAGACTCCCTGTCGTCAAGGCTGAGGGGTGAGTCACCAACGCCTCCATAACACCCACTTACTCACTTCAGCTCTTTCTGGATTTTTTTTTTGCTGCGTCATTGTGCGTCTCAGCACAAAAAAAACAAACCACTTTAGAACAGTTCAGCTTAAAAAAAAAATTATATATATAATTTTTAAAAATTATTCTATAATTTTTTTTAAATTATTCCATATATATATATTTTTATATATAATGTATACAATGGTATATAAATTCATACATCATAGTATTTACAGCATCAGTGTTTTACCCTTTGTAGTGAGTGTTTGTGTTCAGTTCCCTATTCTCAAAGTTTTGGGCTGGATAAAAAAAAATATATATATATATATATATATATATATATATA